>JAUZST010077007.1:0-21054 GCA_034779995.1 Parotocinclus haroldoi | reverse complement strand
TTCCCGTTTTATGTACCCCCCCCCCCCCCCCCCCCTCCCCACATGCACAATTTTGAGGGGAAAAAAATCAGCTTAATTCTCCACTAAATCCATCCCATTATCAGGTCCCTCAGATGTATCGTTTGTGTGGGAATGAGACAGGCGACATCACATCTGCCGTGCGCTCGTGACTGAGACGTGGTTGCAGATTAAAACCGTATGCCATGTATGATTCATAATTGTGAGTAATAAGATCACCCTACCGGCACCATATATCTCGGGCTCATTTGTAATGGACCAGACAGTGCTAGGATTATACTATAGAACTCAGAAATAGTGAACTATGAAACTGTACACGAAATGTGTGCAGTTTATTACCTTCTATTAAACCATAATAACTGCTTTCTAATTGTGTTATCGTTGTGTACACGTGCAAGTGCCATGCACTAACAGAAATACTGAACCGCATAAGGCTTTTACTTACAAAAATATACAACTGTATGTACTTTCCGGACAAATACAGACTTGTTGTCACGTATGCACAAAATAAGGCATGCTTGCTCATTGCGTCAAATGCGGCATCATTGTCACATACAGTAATTGTGTCATGCACACAAATGGTGTCATACACCCATCAAATCCAACATTTGGATTTGGAAATCCGTACCGTGTCCCCGTCAAATCCGGCTTTTCTGCCAAATACCCCAAACAAAGCACTGGTTTTGTATACCAACCCCGTACTGTGTTCCTGATAACTAGCAATAGAACAGACTTCTGAAAATCTTAAATACCCCACCAAATGCGGGTACTCCCCAATCTAGTACAGAGATACCTTTTTTGACAAATCCATCACAAGTTGAATGTATTTTAAATCGGGGAGTTTTTAATTTATTACACCATCTATATCTCCCATCGCTTATCACTGCCTCGCTACATCACGCACTGCTGACTTCCTCATTCGAGTATGGGAGAGTACTTCGTATTAGTACAGGGTTCCCCCAGTATTAATACCTACCAAATACCTATTGAATATAGACCAACACTGGCATTCCTGCTGAAAGCACACCAGACGCAGCGTTGGTGGTGAATAGCCACCAGAATGGAAGTTGCTATGCTGTATTGTACTGTACTAAGCCATTAGTGCCTATGTGTTTAGAATAGTATCTCATAATAGCTCCTCTAGTTGTAATGTGTAGGTGGCCCAATATTTTTGTCCACATAGTGTATCATCGCTACCAAAGTCATGTTAAAGTCCAGTTTCTGCCAAATACCCTTCAAACACAGCTTTTCCTGCCACATACAGAATTTCTGCCAAATACCAAGAAGTTCCCCATTCATGCTGAATCCCAACCACAGTTTACCTGTAACGTACATACTAACCACAGCACTGACACTGAATGAACGGCAAATGCAGAACTTCGAACAAATAGTCATTAAATTGCGCATTCATGCCAAATATGGCCCTGCCCCGGAGTACCGACCAAATACAGCTTGCTTTCATTTCGTCAAAACGACCATCCTTTTATCACTAAACCCAGTGATGTGCCATAGAGGCATGTCTAACAATCAACAATGTCTCACCAACAGCTACACTACCCAAAAGTATCTTTCAGACCAGGTGTAATCCTTTCCATATATCCCTGAGAAAGAACTGCATGCCGAGTTTGTTAGCATTTCTATACGGTTGCTTTTTGTTGTTGTTTTTGTCAATGAATGTAATTACTTGTTTGAATAGAGCATAAAGAAAACCGTTAGAGAGGCAAACGTTACTCCAAGGAGCCGCACACTTAGAAGAGATTATAGTATTTAGAGGTGCTATATTTGCATGCAAGTTCGGTGTAATTACTTTAATTACTTTACCTGTATTGTTCAACTAAACGGTTCTGAGCATTTTGAAGTTACTCTATGCACTTGATGCTCTCCTGCACTTGGCAGTACATGACTGAGTTGTTTAGCTGCTTTGAGACAATGCTCCACTGTTAAATGTCTGGTTGAGTCCCACTGAGGACTCGAGATCCTAAAGGGACTCTGTAGGGGACAAAAGAATTGCTGATATGCATATTTGTTTTGCTATTCTATTCAATATTTGCATCTGTTAACATTTACTTACTATTACTGCAAATTAAATTCTTACAGTTCACATTCAGGCCACCGAGGAAGGACGGGTCCCTTTTTGAGTCTTGGTCCTCCTAAGGTTTCTTCCTTACAACGTTTAGGGAGTTTCACTTTGTCACGGTCACCCTAGGCTTGCCCAATTTGGGATCGGCCTTAGAATATGATCCAATGCTGTAAAGCTGCTTGGAGACTATATAATTATGCTGCTCACAAAAATGAGGGGATATTTCAGAATGCAATTAAAATAAGAATCATTTGATTTTACGTCATTAGACAAAATCATCAGAAAAGCAAATGAAAAGTCAAAGAACGTTGTTCGATTATACAAATGAAATGTAATCTCAGTTATGGTGATTGAGTAGCAAGTGATATAATTATGGGGGTGAACTGGACAAGAGTGCCACCGGATTGACTGTTCATTAGGGGTGATGATCTTGATGACCCAAGATTTCCAGAACACACTGACTGGGATGGGGGCATGGATAGGATCAGATTGTCCAGCAGTTCTTGTGGGAGCCTCTTCTTATTAATTTTGAAATCTCCTAATTTTAATGAGCAGTGTACATCTGACTTGACATGAGCCATGAGCTCATCACTTTGTCCATTCTAAATCGGAGAGTATCTGTAGTACATATAATGAAGAAGCTCTGCTGAAATTTTGTCTGCATATACAAGACATATTTAAATATCAAGATACTTTATACTTAGCAACATAAATCTGGCTGTTTCTTGAAAGAAGCTACAACTGATGCGTGTTTGGCTCTTCCATTAAAACAATGAAAACTGCTTCAGCCAGTACAGAATGAAGCTTCTGGCATTAATTATCCCAGCCCCCTGACTGAATCCTGTTTAAAACCTCTAAGTGAGGTGAAGATGATCTAGGGCCTGAAGGATCTGGACAGATTCTGGAGGATAAGCTTGCTAGACAGTACATTTAAAGAACGGTACGTGAACATCTTTTGAATGGTCTAAAAATGTTTCTTATCTGAAAACTGTCTCACTGAGGCTGGGCTTATGCGGGAACTAAAACATTACTTTTAACAGGTCAATAGGAACAGCCATAACACTGAAACTGACTTAAACTAGAACAGCAATAAGAGGAGACGAGATTTACTTGTGAAACTGCAATCAGAGCATTGGACAGTTGGAGGCATTTATCTAATAATATTGACTTAGTTAAAAAAAACAGAAACGATTACTACAAACTTGCTTGACTAGATAATTAATTGTATTATCAAATTTAATATTTGAGCCACCCAATAATGATGGGTCCCTTTTTGAGTCTTGGAACTCTAAAGGTTTCATCCAGGTTTTTCCTTTCCACTCTTGCCCTAGGATTGCTATCAAAATCGCTATCAAATAAATCTGAATTGACTTGAGCCTATACCACTTTGGGACAGTGTAAATAGTAATAATAAGAAGAAGAATAATAATGGGGGCTCCTGATAAGCTGTTTCCGTAACGAATGCATAAGGTGGAGGACTGATAAGCAAGGACAAAAAAAAACCTGATCGATTTCCGTTGTGACATTCATTTATGCTGGCTAGCATACTTTTAATTAATTTATGCCGACAACCATGCTGACACAGGCTAAACATCTCAGAAACATGATTTCTGTCTAAACCACAATATAAAAATGTTAAGTTTTTAAACTTTATATAATTATACAAGTGGAAAGTATCTAGTATGACACTTACAATCTGGCAGCTTCATTGGGATGCCAAGTTGACCTATCTACAGTCTGAACGAGCGTGATCAGGAAAGGTCGTTTTTGGAAGGGTAGCAGCCAATAAACCACTTTTTAGGCAGTGGAACAGGGTGAATAGGCTAGAATATGTTAAATCTCCCAAAGATTTGATTGAAGATCAGTGCAAAAGAGTATTATGGAGTGACTAATCCAAGTTGGGTAGCTATCCAGTGCTGTATGTGAGTAAGGAATACTTGCTGATCCTGGTTTTATGATTTTATGACATGACTTCTTGCAATAGATACCGGGTCTGACCGAAAACATTTGCCGCTCAAGCTTTTGCCAGTGTGGTGGGGCATTATGGTAAATGTAGTAGTGCCTGTAGTAAATTTGTGTAGCATGTACTCTGGCCCTGCTCAGCCGTCCAGGATCAAATTATCGTTTTACTACCGCGATTTTAGTGAGGCATGACGACGGGGTCTGATGATGCCACGGGCTTGAACGCCGAAACCATACATTATATTCAGTATGGCTGTCAACCAACTGACAAGGAAAGACAAGGAAGGCTGCTGAACAGGACCCAGTGCAACATGGCTGCCTTAGGGGTAAAGCATCTTATCGCCCAAGGGCAAGGCTGCCTTGTTACATCAGGTTAAAAGTCCTGGCTCTGTCTGTGATCTGCTGAGTTGAAGGTCCATCTCTGCCTGAGCTTCATACATTACTAAGGTTCTACCTTACCAGAGGCTTTCTGTGCATCACTTACCTCCTCATCCATAAATGAGAAGTAGATCATCATATCTGGAGCCATGCAAACTGATGTAAAGAATTTCAATTATAGCACGCTAATATATAATACAACCGAGTGTCGTTTAAAGCCACAGCCTCCCTGGGTATTGCTGCTGACCATGTATATCCCTTTCTGACCAACATAAAGCAATGTCACGAAGCTCAAATCATATTAAACGGACTTCTTGAGCCTGACTGCGAGTTCACTGTACTCAAACAGCCCCCACAGTCACCAGATCCCAATCAAATAGAGCACCTTGACATGGTGGAACAGGAGAGTCGCATCATGGATGTGCAGCCACTGTGTGGGACGTTATGTCGATACAGGCTCTGAGGAATGTTTCCAACACCTTGCTGAATCTTTGTCACAAAGAATGAAGGCGGTTTTTGATCCAAAGCGCGGTCCGACCCGGTACCAGCAAGGTGTATCTATATAACTGCATGGTTCTGTTATAAAAACTGAAGTGTATATAAGTGCACCGAACAGAGAATCGAATCGAATTTTATTCACCCAAACTTGGGGGCATATTATTTGGTAAAACTAGGATGCTGGCACACGCCAGGTCGATGTATATGGATTTTTTTTTTGTACAGTAACGTTATACTGTCAGACTGCAATACAGAGGACTGAATAAGGGAATCCTCTGTAGTGCAGTTTAACGTAAGGAGTTTTGAAATCCAATTAAAAGTCAGCTCTTAAATATATAACCTTTTGCATGGCCCTGCTAAAGTTAAAGTATCTATAAATAAACTGTACATAAAATGGCAATTCTGCTACCAGCCAGTGCATCGCAAGCCAATCCGGAGGGTACCGTAGATCCACATTGCGCTTAGGTTAAATCTACAGAATTCCTCTGTTTAAATCGTTCATTCTGCATGATCCAGAGCTCACTTACCGAACTGAGACGATACGAATTGCAGCATGACGTTTCCGAGCAGAACGGCGGCACTCAGCAGCGCTGCACACGGAGACATGGCTGTGTTTTGGGGTCGCGGGTACAGGAGACGGAGCGCGCAAAAGAAACGGGATGCGCAAATGTGAGCGCAAATAAGGAGCAAAACCCACGCGCTCGGATGTCGGATCGCGAAACAATCGGAGGTTTAAGCGATGGAGCAGCACGCGCTGCAAAAAGCAGAGATGCTCAGGGAAGCGAATAGTGAGCCATTTGTGTATGTCACGGCATTGCAGAGGAAGTGAGCTCACGGATGTCAGCAGGGCCGGTAAAAAGAACCGATTCCACGAGTCCCGGAGACAGGGAACGGGAGATTCGACACCAAAGATTTCGAGTCGAGTACGCACTGTGAAATTGATTCAGCTCATGTTTGGAGAGCTGAGTGAGCCCGTTTAAAAAGAGAAATCAATTTAAAGTAAGAAAGAAACGCGAGAAAAGCTGGTTCTCTGTTAGAACAGATCAATTCCACCGGTATTTAGATCGATATTGTACATACCCCACAAAAAGAGTTATCAATATCGTTATTTATTGCTGTTTGAATTGTAGCCGCCCATTTGAGAGGCTTAGGCATGTCGTGTTCTGGGGCACTTTTGCTTTGAGGGCTGCCCTTTAAACGCAGGGCAAGATGCCATGCCACAGTAGGACTGCGGTTGCCTAGCGGTTAAGGTACTGGACTTTGGTGGTACAGGGTTCAAATCCCACCCTGCCAAGCTGCCACAGCTGGGTCCTCAAGCAAGGCCTCGCTCCAACGGTGACCCTGCTATGGGAGATGATATCTGACGGAACGATCAGCCATGGCGAAGATTCTCCCTCTCCCATCTCTTCATAGATTTAATACATTTAAATGTTTTATATAGAATGTTAATGATGTTTATTAGCCAAATGAGGATGGGTTTCCCTTCTGAGTCTGGTTCCTCTCAAGGTTTCTTCCTCTTAATCTCAGGGAGGTTTTTCCTTGCCACTGTCGCCAATGGCTTGCTCATTAGGGACAAATAGGATTCAATTTGTGACACTTGTGTATACATCAGTGTAAAGCTGCTTTGTGACAATGTCTATTGTAAATGCGCTGTACAAATATAATTGAATTGAAAGGCCCTTAACCCACCATTGTTTGGATTGTAAGACCGTATCAGTTGTAAGAACGCTGAATGCCATAAATGTTTTGATAGGTTAAAAAAACCTACAGAACACATGAACTAAGCCTTATTTACAGTTTAAACTCTGTTTTTTTGTTCAGGCACAAGCTGTTACATTGGTATAAGGTAATTGTTTTTTACTTATGTTGAAATTTATTTATGTTTAACGTTTAAAAACCATCAGTGAAGACTCGAGCCATCGAAAACGGGAATGCTACTGATATCCTTTCACCCCAGCTTTTGTGCTTTTTAACAGTTGTTCCTAAATCAATCAAAGTGGAACCACAACTGTGTGAGGTTTAAGTATTTTATGTTTATTTAAAGTCACTTTCAGCATCAACGGCTATAATGGCCACCCAAGGAGGGACGAGTCCCTTTTTGAGTCTTGGTCCTCCCAAGGTTTAAGGAGTTTGTCCTTACCACTGTCGCCCTATGCTTGCCCAGTTTGGGATTGGCCTTATAAGATAATGTCGTGTAAAGCTGCTTTGAGACAACACTCCATTGTAAAAAGCCATTTATAAATAAATCTGACTTGATTTGACTATTTAAGGACGTGCTTATGTGGAAACCAGTCATTCATGCTCAGTTAGGGCCAGTCATGCATGTCTTTGGTCTGTGGGAGAAAACCGGAGCACCTGAAACTCCATACGAGTGAATTTTCAGACACAGGTTTGAAGCTGTGTATAACTGTGACATTGGAGCATTGGCCACCGGCCTAAGTGCCCGAAAGAGACCAGTTTAGATAAAAATCAATTTAAATGTTCTAAATAAAAGCTATACTTGTTGGTCCTCTGCTAGAAAAGGTTACATCCACTGATATTTAGTTTGATATTGTTTAACCACAACCTGTGTGCTTAAAAAAAGAAACAGTTGAACCTAAATGTTATAAATCAAGTTGCAACACAATGTGAGGATTTAGTGACAGAGTCCCAAGATCCCCAACGTAAATCAGTAAAATAACAGAACTAGTATAAATGGAACCTAATCAATAGCAGCAATAATTTAATTTTTACATTTTCTGTTTATTCTTATTGTATGATGGAAAATCGGTCCTGCCTTGGCTCCAGCGGTCTCGACTACGACACTAATCAGAAATGGAATTAATCCAAAAATGTTAATTAAAATGCTGTCTCTCATGGACAGGGGACAGAGCATGAACTGAAAAATATTTAGACTTTAATGAATTTCCTAGTATTAATTATAATTATTACTTTGCATAGGCTGCTTAATTATGCATATAAGATACATAATGTAAAACAGTTAGTGCATGGAGTCGATTCTTGGACTCGACTCTGGGAATCGTTTCCACGAATGGGAATCGGATCGGAGTCGATTTGATTTTTTTCTGGCATCGAACGGCCCAGGATGTCAGTTTGTGTGATATTTGCGCAGATATGCGGTGCGCAGACTCTACCCAGAAAGGCTTTTTAGGGATGATAAGAAGGGTCAGACGCGCACGTGCATTTTATGATCCGTATATTATCTACTCGTTCGCCTTGACATTTATATCCTGTGGTATATTTTAATAATTTATTTACGATCAACACGAGAATGCACCTGCAGAGGATGCTTCCATACAAACTTCTGCGACGTTTATTCATGGTCACTTGGAAAAAGTGTTTACCCTCTATCGATTTTTTTTTTAGGCTTCAAAGCCCATAAGCTCCAAATTATGGAATTTACTACAAAAAAAAAGCAATTAAGAGCCGTTGTTCCGTCATCATGATGAGTGATTGTCCTGTGGTCCTCTATCAAGGTGACCCTGTTGTACTTTTCACATTATTTGTTGTATTACCGCGTTTTGCTGATGCGCTTTCAAGTTTTGTGGAAGGTGCCCCTTGTGCTTAATAAATAAAAAAGTGAAGAAATGGACGTGCACATTGCGACTGGTTAATCAAAGCAGAAATTAAGAGCATACCATGTCGAATTCGTGCCTCTTCTGTCATGGCTCCCAGTTCGTGTATCGGTGATTACGTTCGCAACGCGCCATCTTTTGGACAAACGCCGTAATTACACGGCACTGTTTAAAAAAAAAATAATTGCAAGTGGTCATAATTTGAAAGCTCTAATCATCAGTTTCCTCTGTAAGTTCCTTTTAGATGATAGTCTAGATAGTTTCTTTCAAGTTCACTCTTGGGTAAATGATTGCGCAATTTCTGGGGTAAAATCACCAATCAACAGAGGATGCAGCAGTCCCAACAAAGTTAGTAACGGATGCAGGTGCAAGACATGTTTTGGAAATTTCTTGGCGTTGGCCTTAACTGAGTGCTACTGAGGAGCGGTTTTGATACTGTGACAAAGTCTATTGTGTTGTAAATAAACCTTGGGAAATGAACTATTCAACTTTCAAACTAATTTCAGCTTTGCACTACTTGCAAAGTTGGGAGGAGCTGGTAAAAGGAAATGGGAAATTGGCGCATGGTACTTTTCGTTGTTGTTGTTGTTGTTGTTGTTTTTTTTTTTTCATTAACTTTGAAGTCCTTACCCTTTCAAAAAATAACTGAGAAATTGTATTGTTTTCTGTTGTTGCCTAACCACGCAATACTGCAGTGTGAACCAAGTACCCCAGTAGCATAACGTATCTACAGAATGAGGCAAAAGTCCCAGAGAACCCTTTTTTATTTTAGAAACAAAAGGGAAAATGATGTATCTGAATACCAAGAGTAAGTTTGTCCAAAAGGGAGGCGATCATGTAGCATGTCAAAGAAGACGAGAACCGTCTCGGAAATCGATTGCCGCAATCAGATTTGCAATATCATTAGTCGAACGCAGAAATTTCAAAAAGTTTGTTCTTCGTCACATCTAACTGAAGATGGAATTGATGATTATGATATCATGGGAATGCCACTGCTGTATCATAGCAACAGACGTCAATAACCGTCACCCCCTGCTTTACAAATGGAATATATTCAGCCGCTATCAGGACTGAGATTATTTAGCCCAGGAAACGGTGTCTGTAGGCTCTTCTGTGCTTAGAAGGAAAGTAGCGTTAGTACGGCATGCTCAATCAACCAGAGACGAGAAGGAGCCGTTACTGATCTCCGAAATTACTCTGGGTTCAATTGTGACCTCGTCAACTGTTACACGCCTTGCTCTTGGAGTGATCTTTGTTGCTTGACTAACAATGGTCTTTAGACTCCAAACAATTTAGATATGGTATTTTGTTATACAAGATACTCTTCCAAGGTCAGACTCTGACAGAGCCCGTTTTTTTTTTTTGTTTTGTTTTGGGGGTTTTTACGCAACGGTGAGCTCAGTCACGCCTTATTAATTCTAAATAAATATATGACCAAGTATAATATGTTTCAAGTAATAATATTTCCAAGTAAAATGCTTTTCGGTTGTTTAATTGGGGTGTCTGGCTTCTTTTCGAAAATCCATCTCGGTCATGTGCATGAATACAGAAAAATCAGGATAAAAAAAATTTGAAGTAGCCATCGCTATATGTGAACCTGAGCTGTACATATTCAATAAGTGCTGCTTTTTTGTTTCTTTCTTATTGGTACCACTCATGGCATGGTATTAGCGAGCTGCTCTTGGGTTGTAGGGTATTGGTACAAGCAGATTAAAATGTATACTGAGAACAAAACAACCTCTAAGTATCTCGTTATTGTGGTGTCTGCTTAATAATAATAATAATAATAAGTTTAATTTTTCTCAAACCGAAGGAAGCTTTACAACAAGTATAACACAAATCAACACAACAGTATATATGCAGTATATAAGAATGTACTGGGTAAATGAAATCCCAGCACCAACTTCTGCAGGAAGTCTGTCACTGATAACACACCCATTTGATACCAAACACAGAGGATACGGCTCAAAAGTGAGTGAGGTTTATTTTTGCATCACAGACATCATACCGACTCCCAGGCTCTTGCACGTTTTTCTAAATAAGCATGGCGAATGGAAAGAAGTCTGTGACAAATCTCCAAGGCATGGTGGAAAGCATGCTGAAGCCCAGCTCGGTTTTGAGTGTTCTCTTGGTGGCGATGGAGAGACTGTTGGACATGAACTTTGAGTGTCCTTGCAAAAGTGCACTATGGAATATTTTGGTCTCCTTGGCCGTCTTCTTCATCCCGGCTGTCATGGCCTTGCTGGTCATGCTGATTTTTGAGGGTTGCTATTGTTGCCGTTGTAGCACAAATTGCTGTTGTGGCTTTCAAAACGGGAAAAAACGTCGTTTTCGCGCCATCTCCATTGCTGTACCCCCGATTGTGTGGCTCATCCAGGTTTTGCTCGATGGAGAGTACGTTGATTGTTTGGTGACGAACAGAGATGGCATGTACGTACAAATACAGAACGATCCAATACACAAGTGGTGCAAGCCGCTGAACGAGACCGAAGACGAGAGTCAGCTCATACTGGAGTCAAAGAAAAACATGGTGATATCTCAGGTAAGGGTCCGCGCAAACAAATGGTGAATGCTGAACCTTGGTATATTTTGAAAATGATCTACTATTTTTTTTCATGTTCTTCTATTAAAGGGGCATGTTAAACAATTCAGACTAAATTAAGTCAAGCTCAGGCATGCACACAAACATTTGATACAACATTTTCTCAATTGAGTTAGAATAGATCAAAACATGCTGAACTACAAAACCACTTAAATATGGGATATTTCCTTTCTAAATATCCCCTACTTTTTTGAGCGGTATATTTTATTGTTAACACTTTATTCATGAATTATATTGGTGCATTTGTTGTTGCGTGAAATAAATGGTTCACCAATCAATGTACATTTTACAGTATAATAAAATAATGCCAACAGATTCTTGTACAAATGACAAGCTTTATGTAACTTCGATTTACTATTGTTTTTCAGACTTCCGGCTTTGCACTGCTACTTGTAAGCTGTTTTGTACTTTTTGGATTGTTGTGTGTTAATTCTTCGACCAGTGAGAATGAAGATCCAGAGACTAATGAAGTTCTTAATGCTGAAGGTCCAAGCGCCTAAAGGAACGTTCTTAACTATGAAGGTCCAAGCGCTCATAACTAGTTTACTCCACTGGCTTGCGTTGCGAGAACACAATGGTAAACAGTGAAAATAACAAGACAACCAGAAATAACAACACTAACAGAAACAGCAAGCTAATACCAAGTCTGAATCATGGAGAGAATATGTTCCAAGATCAAACTTTAAAGCACACTAATAATAAATATAAATAAACCCAATGAATGTCAGTGTGTGCGACCGTATGGGGGAACAAATTACAAATGTTTATTACTTCACCAGTGTTTTATTAAATGTCTTGGTGGTTTATCTAAGCCTCACCCTGAATGTATAAGAGAAAAGGGATATAAGAGACTCTTTAATAGAATAAGTTAGTCCAACATTGTAACCAAACAAACTTTCAAATCATTTTGATGTTTTACGTCTTGTGATTGTCAACTAAATAAAATGTAATTATTGTTTTATCTGTATTGTTTTTGTCTGCATCCTTTTGTATGTTCTCCCGTTGCTAAAAACACGAGCACTGAATCTTTTCTTTTTCTACTGTTTAAAGATGACGTTGTAGAATACAGAGCTATAAAAAATGGAAATATGTGAATGATATTGAGTTGTGGGTTAGATTTTATAACATTCCTGTACGTGGGTCTGGTCCTGATTGAATCCACAGTTGCAGAAAAGGGAGGATAAAATCATTGGTGTTGCAGAGAGGTTTTCTTGTATCCAGTTGTTTGTGCTTTTGTAATTCCCATAGAATATCTATGATTATTTTTTTGTTTTGTCAGAGTACTCAACAGAGGAAACAAAGTTATATAACTCTCTTGTCAATTAGTATTGTACAGCACCACACGAACTATAAGTCGACGAAGAGAAGGTTGACTCCCATTTTCAATGGTGGGAGCCATTATTTTTATTATTGGATGCTGACTGTAAGTAAAAACAAAAACATCTCAGCTTAGTGAGGGTGTGTGTGTGCGTGCGTGCGTGCGTGCGTGTATGTGTGCGCGTGGGTTAGTTTCCCTTTGGTTTATTTATTGTCACGATCAGCATCACTAGCCATTTCAGGAACACACAGTGCTACATCTACACGAGGTTACATCTAAACTAGCCATACTTACACATACCCAGACTCCAGTCAATGCCAAATAGAGTAGTCAATTAACCTAACACACAAGTCTTGGGTGGAAACTGTGTTACTGTAGTAAACCCACGCAGATATGGGAAGGACATGCAGAACCCACACAACGGACCCACCCCTGGCTCGAACCCAGGATCTTCTTCCTGTGATGCGGCGATGCTACTCACCAAGCCATCTGCCAGGAAAGAATCCCTTGGGAACGTTGGCCCACACTTCTGATTGTATGAGTGTTACTTTGACTGGCATCCATAATGATTATTTTTCTTTCCAAACAAAAGGTAAAAGTATCATCTTGCCCCATGCAAATGTGGGATTCATCGCTTATTACTTTCTTCCAATCAACCAAAAAAAGAATTACCTGTATGCTTAAATACACATAATCAAAACTCAGTTTATTAAAACTCCGAATCATATTTTGTTGAGGAGCTGTTATTGGTTCACATTTTCACGTCTGGTTGAGGTGACCACCATACTTACCTCAGAGTAAGAAGGTCCTGGGTTCAATCCCAGGGTCAAGCAGCTTGGGTTCTTTCTGTATATTCTCCCTGTCTCTGCATGGGTTTACTCCTGGTACCCCGGTTTCCTCTGACAGGCCAAAGACGTGCGTTAGGTTAATTGATAACTCTAAATTGGTATTGACTTAAGCATTTGTGTGTGTATGTGTCTAGTTTTATATATATATATATATATATATATAACTAGACCTGATATAAACTATAAACTAGTTCTGATATAACTTTGTGATAAACGCAGCATCATATGAGATTATCTTGTTTTAGTTCTTTCAGTGAAACGGATAATTACTCTAGCGAATGAATTGATTTCAGCTGAGAAAGCGGGAGTCAAAATTTCCATAGAAATATGTAATGAAAGGAAGTAGGAACATCAAGGAAATTGGCTGTCTGTCAAATAAGATATTTTCATGGGACCTAGATTTGACACTTTGATACAATGTAAAGTAGTCAGTCTACAGCTTGTATAACAGTGTAAGTTTGCTGTGCCTTCAAAATAGCAACACACAACCATCTAAACCTCTGGCAACAAAACTGAGTTCACCCCCAAGTGAAAATCGTGCCCAATTAGTCATTTGCCCTCCCCTGTAACATGTGACTCGTTAGTGTTAGAAAGTGTCAGGTGTAACACCTTGCAACATGTGCATGGGAGGGTAGAAATGACATAGTGGACAAAACGCAATCAATGCCGCGATGAGTTGGTATCTCAACACAATGGTAAACCACACAATTACCAATAGTCGGTCCGGGAATCCTCGGTCTGTCAGCAGAGTCACTGCAGGCACCACTAGAGGGCAGCATAGTCACTCTGAACTCTTTAAATAAGCAGCTATGTGGACTACGTTGGCCAGAATCCGTGCACGACTGCACTTTATCACCTGCACCTGACTGGCATGCTACACTGCTCACAAAACATTAGGGAGATTTCAAAACGAATATGAAGAGGATCCCACAAAAAACTGCTGGACAATCTGATCCTGTCTATGGCCCATCACTGTCAGGGTGATTACCAGATTTGGGTGACCGTACACCCTACTGAGCAGTTGATGTGGGGGCACTCTTGTCCAGTTTGACACGCTTCTGTTCACCACCATAAATATATCACTTGGTACTCAATCACTATAATTAGGTTTTCATCTCATTTGCATAATCAAACTACTTTGTTTGACTCTTCATTTGCAGAATCTGTGTATAAAATGCTGCCTGTTTAGCGGAGAGTCGAGGGGTGTCCCGGTTCCAGTGTGCAGCTGGATATGATGGTCACACATTATGGGAGATGAGCATTATGGTGCAAATTTCAACTTTTGATTTTCAGGATTATTATCTTTGACGTTAAGAAAAGCTCATAGATATGCTGTGTGGGTTTATATGCTTCGTCTCTGTGTCTCACCGTTCATTGCACAGTGATTGCGTTTCGGTGCAGATCTCTGCTGTGTTTATTGTGATTTTTTTTTTTTTAAAGATGCTTGGTGGTAATTGTTTTGGCCAATAAGTGTTTTAAACTTGAAATTACCTATTACTTAAAGCAGGCTCTGTTATGACAGTACAGACCTGTCTACCAAATATTTGTTAAACTCATTAGGTTATGATACATTTAACTTGTGTTGGCTTTATCAGAACATATCCCCATTGTAAATTAGGGAGCTCCTGTATAATACAGCTCCATTCATTGATAGAATGAAAATTGTTCTTTTATATTCGCAGATTTATAAGAATTTATGGTTTATGTCCCAGGGTGGAGCGGCTTGGCTCCTTTTCCGTGTGGTCTCTGCATGTCCTCCCCATGTCTGCGTGGGTTTACTCAGTTTACCCAGGTTTCCTCCCACAGTCCAAAGACATGCGTGTTAGGGTCATTGGTGTCTCTAAAAGTGGCCCTTAATGTGTGACTCTGTGTGTGTGTGTGTGTGTGTGTGTGTGTGTGTGTGTGTGTGTGTGTGTGTGTGTACCATTCAATAGACTGGCGCCCCGTTTAGGGTTGTTCCTACCCTTGCACCCAGGGTTGCCGGATGGGCACCGGCTGGCCTACGACCCCATGCGGATTAAGCCACAGAGGATGAATGGATGGATGGAACTCCTTATTTTGCATTCAGGGGTTGTTAATTGAGGTGACTTTTCGAAGTGGTGCTCTAAGTTGGGAATAGAGTCAGATGTGTGAGACGGCATTTATCTGCTCAAGCTTTTCTGTACGTCGGTCATTCAGCAGCTTGTTGAAGTATCTTTTTTTTTTATTATCGCTCACCTTTTAAGCTTTTTCTCCTGAACGTGACCGCTGCTCTCCCTTCTTGGCCTCCTGGCTATCTGTCATCTATTTAACCACTTTGCTTCATTATTTTATTTTATCATCATATTTTGTTCTTGTTATGGCTTAGTCAATGAAATAAATGTTTCCCCAGTTCCTTTAGAAATTCTCAAGCTTTTTGATTTCCTTTTGCGTTTCAGATCATCGGCATCACAACACTAAACGCATGCCGTATTATTAGGAACCTACGGGAACTGCAACATTCAGAGGAAGGTGATTCAATGTTATTCAGTGTAAGGTGATTTGTTACTTTTTCCAACCGGATGAACATCAATAACTTTTTTTTCTGAGGTCAACAGAAAGCTTTTTGTCTATAACAAGTTATCCTTTTTCAAACGTGTTTTAAAGGTCCAGTATGACCATGTCATCCTGTCAAGTCCTTACATACTTTTATTTGTATAATGCTGGATTTTTTTTGTTAAATTAATGTCCGAGGATGATATTTCAGGGTGATATTTTAAGTAATAACGTTATAATATAATATTAGTACAGTTTTATATTGTAATATTTGTTTAATTTGGTTATTTGTTTAGGAAGGTTTCTGTTGCAACATTTAAGGAAGGCGGACGCACTTTTCCCCTCTCCTTTCTCCTGTCTGTTCCTGCTTGCTTCGCTGTCTGTGTACTCTGCTTCAGGGCATGGATCTTCAAAAAATTAGGACATTTGGAATTATGGAATTGATTAAATGGTCTCTCAATGCTATTGGCACCATCTTCTCAACGAGAAGCCTTGAATATGTGATGGACGCTTGGGAGAACTGGCGGATCATGTGTATGGTGCAACGTTCCATTGAGGATAGTGAGAATGTTTCTTATTCGGAACCATGATTACAGAGTTTCTGCTGATTGGATTAGGCTTTGCCCTGCTATATCGCAAAATTAAGAGTTGAGACGGTGACTATTACTCGCGGAATGGATTCAATCTCGGAGATCTGTTCTGCAGACGAATATGGATAAACTGAGGACCACGATTCATAAGTGGTACGTAAAATTGGGATTCCTCGAGCCAAAACAAACGTCTGCTGTCTATTTTCGGCACCCTTCTTATGTGTGGTTTGGCCTTGAGGTCGAGCTGCAGTGCGAAGATTCCGCTGCTATGGAAACCTGGCTCCTCCCCTGTGTTCCTCGAGCTGCTAGGGCATGGCTTGTCTGGTTTCTCCACTGTGCTAAGGACGCGGACTGGTGCTTTCGGGTCCCCCTCTCTCCCAACTTATGAACTCTCCTTCCTTTTACTGCTTCTCCCCCAGTCGCATCGTGACGGGTCTGTGTGAGCAGCGTGGCAGCGTAGAACGCAGCCGCTATACACCGAATGGCCGCTCGTTGTTGCTGTTCTCTTGACGGACTGCACTTGAACAAAATCAAGAAAGTGGTGGGCGTGGTCACCTCCCGCTGCTTTTGCTCTTGTCAACACAGCTTTTCGGATTTCCTGACCGTTAATAAAAGCATAAATTCTACCAGTTGATCCGCCTTGCATCCGCTCTAAGTGGCGACTTCTGGCTTCTTATTCGCTTCTTACGTTCTTTGGTCCGAATAAGTGGAATTTTGGTCCAAATTAGTGAATAAAATTACACGTATATAATAGGATTTGTTTTAAAACTTTAGGATTTGGTTCGAATAAGCGGCTGGTCCCGTTAACCGGATTTGACTGTATTCTGTGAAAAAGACCATTGACCGAAACAGACCAGACATTACAATAGTCATTTTATTTGAAGAAATAATATTAATCCATCACAATGTGAAAAGGTATAATCCAATACTGTACAATACAATAATTCTTTCTTTTTATCATTTGAAACACTTGCTGCAATTGAAAACAGAACGCTACCTCTTTTTCCCCTGCAGTCTCCTTTTTTGTCAGCAGGTGCCTGTTATTTACACGTAAACAACACCGGCGTAAGATGTAATAATGTATAATAATGTAATGCTGCTTTGAGACAGTGCTCCACTGTAAAATGCAATATATAAATACATCTGACTTGACTGGACTACTTGGCAGCACAGGGCGCAAGGAGGGATCTACAAATCATACACTCATCGAGACATTTTAGGGATGCCAGCTGTTCTAATGCATATCTTTGCAATGCTGGGGAAGATACCTGAAAGGAAACCATGCAGAAATGGGGGAGAAACTTGCAAAGATGCACAAACAGAAAAGAAATCCTGGTCAAGACTTTTAATCGAGCAAAACATTCAATATTGAAGCATTAAACTAAACTACTAGGACTGAATACTAAATGTTATTGCATGTAAATGGTTTGTATTATTGTGTGGTGCTGTACATTCAGGAGCTCGGAACGTTGTTTCCTGTTGATATCTAGTCCTGCGAGAAAGCACAAAAAAACAAGAGAGGGTGAAAGCAATAGATTGAGGTTTTGCGTAAGAATGACAAGCAGAAAACAGATTTCCTGTAAACAGCAGTGAGCTGTAGCAAATGGCTTTTGAGAGATCATTGATCATTGAATGTTCTTCTGCACAAACATTGTGATCAAGGTTCAGTCATGTAGCAAACAGAGAATGATGAAGGAGAAATAATTCAGACGTACCAATGACTCGGTCAAATGTCAAAACAGTTATGACATTTAATGTGTTCAATACACACAGCATTTAAAACCTATGTTTAAAACCCTTTTTCTTCACCATTACGGAGCTTAAGAACTGAAACTTCGTAGTTCTCGTCGCACAAAATACAATGAAATGAAATTCTGAAGGTGCTTTAATTCAAATGAACAAATTAAGAAAAAAAAATATGGTAAAACTACAATGTAACAAGTGTACATGCAGAATAAAGGGATGCATGTGTGCAGAGCAGCACACTTATGTACACGTATTTAATAAAACCCATGATCTGAAAAACACGTTTCAGGTTTCAGTTTCAGCCACAGGTGACAAATTCTTTACAAGCCTGTAGATTCTTCATCATTGCCAACGTTCACTGAAATCACATGACCGCTACAACGAAGTCTAAGATTCTCATTGGTCTCTGAATCTCCATCCTGGGCCCTCGGGTTTGTCTTGTCGCATGCTCGGGATATTATGCAGAACAAAAGTATCAAAACAACCAAAATCAGGATGCCAATGCCGATACTCTGAAACACAAGAGTAAATCGGATTTACATTAAGCTTGGTTATTTGTAAAATAATCTATTTATAATAATTTTTTTTTTCAAGGAACAAAGATGTGCAGATCTCCAGATTGCCAACAAATGCATGATATAATGATTGAAAAGTTTAAAAGTAATGTTCCTAAAAGAAAGACTGGACGCAGTTTGCATGTTTCTTTCTCGACAGTATATTATATAGTTCGAATAATATAAAGGAATTTTAGTTTATAAAGGCCAAGCGACCTCAGATCCCTCAGGTGATACTATAACAAGAGTCGATCACTAGCCGATAGAATCACACGAGCAAGGGATTACTTTAACAAACCTGAATCAAGCACCCCAATATGGAGTTGTGTACCAAAAGTGGTACTTGGTGTTACTGCTGAAAGAAGCAATCCAAAAAGTATTTCTTTTTCAAAATGTTTTGAGGTCCAAAAGGTACTGTTTTGTGTGTGTGTGTGTGTGTGTGTGTGTGCCTCCCACCTGAGATATCACAAAGTTAAACTTTGCTCTCAGCAACAGCTGAATCTCATCTTCAGTGTTGTTCAGTGGCTTACACCACCTGTGCGTTGGATCATTTTCTATTTGTATGTACTTCCCCTTTCGGTCTGTCGATGCACAATCAAAGTACTCTCCATCAATGAAAACCTGGATGAGCCACACCATCGGGGGTAGAATAATGGAGATGATGTGGAAACAATAAGGTTTTTTCCAAGAAGGCAACTCGAGCATTATCATGATCAGCAAGGCCATGATAGTCGGGATGACAAAGAAGGCTGAGGAGAACAGACGGTTCCATCTTGCATCAGTGCATGGACATTCAAAGTTTATATCCACCAGCTTCTCCAACCCCACCAAGATAAAACCCAAAATGGAGCTAGATGCCATTGGGTTGTTTTTCACTGTACCTCTTAGCATTTTTATCCAGTTTTGGTTTGCCGTGCTCATTTTAGATTAGAAAAAAAAAAATCACAAGACAAGCATGTATCTGCAAGGTGGAATGATGCACTCTGATCAACAAACATTCGCGCACTCTTTTTCATCTGCTTCCTTTGTTTGGTATAAGGTGGGCACGTTCAGTGAGTGACTTCCTACAGCAGCTTTTGAAGAGATCTCATTTACCAAGTCAATTTTTCTAGACAGCATTTAGCATACCATAATACAGAGCTGTTTACAGTGCTTTTTGTTTCTTATGCTGGTACAAATAAACCACAGTCCAAGAGCACCCGTTTGCTAAACCCTGGCAGGAGAAGGTGTACCAATAAGAAATTAACAAGTACAGTGCTCATTAATCAATGTAAAGGTTCGGACCAAATAGCGAAGAGACCAAGTATGATCGTTACATTGGAAGAGTTGTAACACCACCAGATCCACCAGTAAGACATAAGCTGGGACTCAAATGTTTAGAACAATTTACAATTTTTCTGTACAACATTTTGAGGTAAGAAAGTACTTCTTTTAACCAAGGTTATTTTAGCTCAACTTTTGCAGTATAAATCACATTATTTATATTAGATTAAATAAGTTTCTTATGGAAAATGTGAGGCCTGGGTCCTTTCTGTGTGGAGACTGCATGTCCTCCCCGTGTCTGCACTGGTTTACTCCGGGTACTCTGGTTTCCTAAAACAGTCCAAAGACATGTCTTGGGATAATTTGAGTCTGTATATAGTCTTAGTGTGTGACTATGCGCCACGTTCCTGCCCTCGCACCCAGAGTTGCCAGGTGGGCACCAGCCTGCCGGTGACCCCGTGTGGATTAGGCGGAGAATAATGGATGGATTATTAGTAGGTAATGAAACATGGGCTTTAGAGAGAACTAATTTTGTGCGACCATGGCAGTTTAAAGAATTTGTTTTTGTTTTTCTGTCAGGGCAGAGCGAGAAGGGATGCAGTATGAAACTATACATACAGCTAGCAAGCTAGTACAATTCAGACAGAAGGTGAACAGTAAACACTTTCCAGTTTGATGACACAAACAGAAACTTAAAGGTCTTTTTTGAAATACTTGCTTTATTTACAGGTCTAACTTTTACAATAATCCACTGTCTATTCAGACATGGAGAACACGGGATATCGTACAGAGTTTATCAGTATTTTAATGGAAACATTTCACACACTGTGACTGTAACAAACATATAAGACAAATAAATAGCGGTCTTAAAAAACCGCTAAGAGAGAGTTGTCAGAGGCAACTACGATTCTGGTTCAGTCCCTCATCATTTCAAGACTGGATTACTGTAACTCTCTCTTAGCGAGGCTTCCTCTGTACCGCTATCCGATCCCTACAGCTGATCCAGAATTCAGCTGCAAGATTTGCGTTCGATGTTCCCAAGTTCACACACTACACCACCGCTCCGATCTCTCCACTGGCTCCCTGTAGCTGCTCGGATCAGATTTAA
>JAUZST010076986.1:0-21055 GCA_034779995.1 Parotocinclus haroldoi | reverse complement strand
CTCTCTCTCTCTCTCTCTCTCTCTGTCTCTCTCTCTCTCTCTCTCTTTCTCTCTCTCTCTCTCTCTCTCTCTCTCTCCCTTGGGTGCGTTCGTCGGGACGTTCATAGCTGTAGCATTTCCCCCGTTAAATGCGACGCCGCCCTTCCGAATGACCTCGCAAGCTGCAGCAGCAACGGCTCCTGACATTCGTTATAAACGGCCGCGCTGCGTAAAACGCTCGAAAAAGCCAAGCCGCAGTCAAAACTGCCGGCGCCTCTCCCCTCCGCCGAGCCTCCAGCCAGCCAGCGCTGCTCCAAAAGGCCACGCGCCATTACCAGAGACCCACACCGAGCAGAACGCCATCTGTTTACATGGAGGCGCACCAAGTACAGTCCCGAATGCCCTGCGACGATCAACACGGAGGCAGGACGTCTGTGGAGAGAGAAAAGAAAAATAGCTTTAGCATCATATAATGGACTTTAAGGCTTAGGGGGATTTATGTTCTGGTTTTTGGGGGATTTTAGGGTCGTGAACCGGGTTAGGAAGGCGGTAACGAAAGTGGCTGGGTTTGAGTAGCTGTTTGTCTGTTATTAGATTCGGGAAGCGGAAGGTGCAGGTAGAGGCAAACTGCTGTTCAGATTTAGCAGTTACTGAACTTTTATTTTCAGCTCGTCATTCGTCACGGGGGAGCTGCTTTGAATAGTCTGGAGGAGATTAAAATGCCTTACTGTGTGTGTGTGTGTGTGTGTGTGTGCGCGCGCGCACGCGTGGTGTAATCAGTGCTGCCACGGTCTGCAGCTTCTTTCTGTCCCACCGTTTTTTTTTTTGTTTTGTTTTCGTTTTGCACCAGACGCTGCTCTGTATTATTTATCGGTGTGGAAAGCGTCTGTATCTGTAATGTGCATCATCTGGTGCTCTGGCTGAGCGCAGGAGCAGCAAAACACAACAGCAAATCAGGTTGTGTCGGAGGAAATGAGCGACAAAAACAAACCTGAAGGCTAATTAGCACACGGGCGCTACGGCAGATCACAGAGGGCGAGTTCAGGGACGCTCGGCGTGCTCGTTTTTTTTATTATTGTGCTCGTTTCCAAAACGTTCTCTCTGTTTCTGATCTGTTTGGGTTTGTATTATGAGGAACATGAGTAAGTGGTTTAACCCTTAGGGGAGCAGTGTTCATCATCTGGATTTACGAAACAAAAACACACACACTCCTGTGCCAGTCACGATTCATTACAACTAAAAAGCAGTTCCTTATTTACTTTTAGTATTAGTGGCAGTGTTTAAATCTCACAATTTACCTTTAGTGTTTAATACCAATATTTAATTTCAGTATTAGATTTATTATTCAAATGTTCTGTTTAATTTCAGTATTTAAATCTCTGGATTATTTTAGGAATTTCAGTATCTAATCTGATTCAATTGCTGTAATTAGCATTAGTATTTGTGTTTAATTCAGTAATTTAATCTCAGTATTTAATGTTAATGATTTATTTATTGATTTATTTTTTCTAAATTACAGCAGGGGAGCTAAAATATTTTCGGTCACATTTTACCCCCGTTTATCCTGATCGGGGTGGGGTGTGTTTGTTACAGACACTGAGCTGCTGTATCGGGATCGGGACGGCGACGTCGTCAAGCTGGACGTGGAGAGAAACGTCACCGAGGTTCTGGTGGAGAACAAGATGTTTGTAAGTTGTTCTGGTTTAAATGTTATGAGAGGTGGTAACGTTTTGTGTGTGTGTGTGTGTGAGAAGTCGGTGGCGATGTTAAGGTGTGTGTTACGTTCTTGGCTTGCTCACACACTCTTTAGGAAACCTACAAAGCCACGAAATTCCAAGTCTCGCCTGATCTGAGTCACGTAATGCTCGTCTACAACATCGTACCGGTGAGTGATGACCTGTCACTGCCATCTACTTATGATTCTTATGATACTTATGGGTTCCAAGATTGAGCCGATTTCCTACCTCTAAAGACCCAAAATATTACTGATCTCTAGTATGGGGGCACCCAGACCCAAGTCCAGATGTTCAGATGTGTTTTGGAACAGTTGTTAAATCCAGATGCTCAGTAATATAACACTGCAGTTGTGTCCAGATGTTCAGTTTCCTGACACCAGTGTTACGTCCAGATGTTCAGTTTCTTGGCCCTGTTATTAAGTCCAGATGTTCAGTTTCTTGGCCCTGTTATTAAGTCCAGATGTTCAGTATCCCAACACTGTTCTTAAGTCCAGATGTTCAGTATCCTAACACTGTTCTTAAGTCCAGATGTTCAGTATCCTAACACTGTAGTTAAGTCCAGATGTTCAGTATCCCAACACTGTTAAGTCCAGATGTTCAGTATCCTAACACTGTGGTTAAGTCCAGATGTTCAGTATCCTAACACTGTTATTAAGTCCAGATGTTCAGTATCCTAACACTGTTGTTAAGTCCAGATGTTCAGTATCCTAACACTGTTATTAAGTCCAGATGTTCAGTATCCTAACACTGTAGTTAAGTCCAGAGGTTCAGTATCTTAACACTGTTGTTAAGTCCAGATGTTCAGTATCCTAACACTGTAGTTAAGTCCAGATGTTCAGTATCCGGGCACTGTAGTTAAGTCCAGATGTTCAGTTTCTTGGCCCTGTTATTAAGTCCAGATGTTTAGTTCCCTGGCACCCTGGTAATTTGGCCCTGACAGAGCATCCCGGGTGCTTGGGCCCCTCCCCCCAGGATGAGGACTGAACCCGAGTGACCACCTCACAAAGATCCTCCACTATACTTAACAGTGGGGATTCGTGTTTTGCTTTGTTTTTCCCCTCGGTTCTTTACTGTAGAAAGTCCATTCCACCTGGAATCATCAGCGCTTTCTCCTTTCTTACAGCTCTACCAGTTTTCCTACACGGCCTCTTACATCATCTGCAGCCTCAGAACCCCGTGAGTGCCCACCCGTCTCTGCCCAGCAGCTACTTTAGAACAGACACTCAGCAGGGGGTCCTCCTGAGCACGGTGCTGCCGGTGCTGCCACCTGGTGCCCGTACACAGAACAGCACTCATTAGTCACTCTGTGGGTCGTGTATTTATTTACACAGCCTGGGTCAGCGTTATGGGACTAGATACAACAGGCTGTGGGTGTAATTACGCACACACACACACACACACACACTCTCTAATGCACACGCAATGGCTGATGAACATTAAGATATTCAGCTCACGTCACCCAGATCTCTACACACTCGTCTGTAGTGTTTGTCATGGTTTCCCACGTTTTGTGTGTGTGTGTGTGTGTGTGTGTGTGTGTGCGCGCGCGCGCAGGGACACGGTGGTTTTGGCTGCTAATGAGGTTCAGAGCACGACGCTGCAGTTTGCAGGATGGGGACCTAAAGGACAACAACTGGTGAGACACACACACACACACGAACATACACACACACACACACGAACATACACACGTTCTCAAGGCTCCCACTGCTGAGCTCGATATTAATTCTAATCCAATATCCAACCTACTCGTTAATTATTAAGATTCTGCTTGCAGAGGCGACTTGGTATTTAAATATTTCAAAAGAACGGCTTTCGATTTAATCCGATATTATCTTCTCCAGCGCCGAGACCTGCAGCCAGGGCGCCTTAACATAAGCATTCACCCTTTCTACACTGCCCTGGGTTACTTGGTGCTTCTAAATAAACGCCAGGTCTTATTGGACGTCATGTGACGTCAATAAAAAAAAACTGGTTCTATTCCCTATTTTATTATTTATTTATGATTTATAATTTTTTTTAATAATTATATTCCGTACTTTTTTTAGTCGTCTAGTTTATCTGATTTGTTATATTTAATGTTCTCTATTTTATTATATTTTGTTTATTCATGCTCGTCACCGTACTTTTGCACTTTTTTTTTATATCCCTTGTTATACTATTTAATCTATTTTGCGTATTGTTGTGTTCTTCACTTCTTTACCTTTTTTAGTTCATTCTAATTTATGTTCTGTGTTTATTTAATTTTTTTTTAATCGTACTACCTGTTTTATTTGTTTTATTTTGTCATTTTTACTATCTTATAAAATAAGCATTGGTTTTATAATTTTGCTAAACGATCTGCTTGATTATATTGTATGTTTTTTGTTTCCTTGTCATTGTGCTCCGATATATATTATATATGCTCCTATATTCTCTGTTTGGTTGCATCGTTTTTTTCTGTTATTTTTCGTTTCTTGTCTGTTATCTCTCTGTAATAATATTCTCTATAATTTCCTGATTATTTTCTTTTATTTCGCTCTTTTCTCTAGTTCATATTTTATTTCCTACTAGATTGTGCCTTATTTATACAAAGTTATTATATTTAATTTCAATATTATCTTCGCTTACTTAATATTTATAGTCTCCTTTTTATTCCTTTTTTTTTTTAACCGTATCCCCCGTTTCATCTTTATATTCTGCACGATCCCATTTTCCTTTATTTCACTCATTTATTTCACGTCTCTGTTTTGTTCGATTTTTATTTATTGTATTTCTTACTGTGTTCATTTTTATGTTGCTATATTTAGTTTATTGGAGGACAGTTTGAAAGGAGGCCCTGGTTACCCTGTTAGGTCGCCTCCAGCCTGGATACAATTTGAGTTAGGGTCGGGCATGGAGGCCTCCTGCAGCTGGACCTGTAGATCCTGCAAAACCCATGAGGTTTGATGGAACAGGACGGACCGACGCCCCTCTTCAGGCTTTAATTCCACCTGTGTCTGTGACCCTGACCAGGACGAACGATGCCTGAGCCGATTAGAGTGCAATAACAGCACAGGTCACCCTATAGGTTCCCAAAATCCAAGGACAGGAGATTTGGAGGGTAAGGAAGAGGAGGAGCTGCAGGGGGCAGGAGAGATTGGCAGGGAGGAGAGTTCTGGCACGGACCAATCACAGCCGACGACGACAGAGTCTCTGCTGATAAATGTCATTGTCACTCACACACGCACACACACACGCGCACACACACACACACGCACACACACACACAAAGCGACTGTCCCGTGTTCTTTATACCCTCTAATCACCTCGTTAAGATGTGTGTTACTCATTAATAACGACTTCCACCCCAAACGTCTGTTCCACCCCACTAATGACCTAAAACAGAGATGCTCAGGGTCCGTTATAGATCAGGGCGGAACCATTACGGAAGGAATTCACTAGGTTCGAATCCCATGGTGTTTCCTGACCTGATCAGACGTGATTGGCTGCATTTTAGTAGAATCTGTATTTTACGATATACTTCATTTGTTATATTTTCTTTTATTTACTATATTCTCTATTCTGTTATTTTATTTAATCTTTTTTTATATTCTCTAATTTATTGTAGTTCATTTGTTTTATATATATATATATATATATATATATATATATTTAATATTCTCTATTTTATATATATTATATTTGTTTGTATTATATTTTATTTTTTGTATTCTTTTTCATTTTGCTATTTCTTTCCTATTTTTCTATTTTGTCATATTTTGTGTTTCATTCTATTCTCTAGTTTGTTTCCTTTTTTATTCCATTTTATTTTTAATATATTTTTTTTATGCATTTTATTTTTTTATATATATTGCTTTTTATGCATTTTTTTGTATATTCTTTTTTTACTCCACGTTATTTTTTAAAATATTCAATTTTTTCTTGCCATTTTATTTTTCAGAATATTTCTTTTTTACATTTTATTTCTTAGCGTATTCCTTTTTTATCCATTTTTTTAAAATATATTCCTTTTTTATTACATTTTATTTTTCAGCACGTTCCCATTTTGTTACATCTTTATTTTTTGTATCCTATTTATTATTTATTATCTTCTCTAGTTCATTTTTTTTTCTTCTCTTTCGTTCTCTATTTTATTCGAATCTGCTTATTTTTCAAATTTTTTTTATTATTTTTATTTTATTACCTATTCTTTATTTCACTCTGTTTTATTTGCTCTAATTTATCGATGTATGTACCTTCTGTCTACTATATTTTTAAACTTGGCATTATAAATAAATAGTAAAAAATGTGATTCCTATAATTATTAGATATAACCTCCACGCTGCCCGATATTTAGGGAGTTCCTTCCTGGACACGATCACTCTAGGTAAGCTGATTTTGAGATCGTGCTCCACCACAGTGTTTGACACCCTGTGATGTGACGGGTGTGTGCCTGGGTCCCTGGGGATGGGGAGTGGGAGTTAATCCAACGCGCTGGAGTCACAAAACCTCACACACTTTATCGTATCTCCTACAGATCTTCATCTTTGAGAACAACATCTATTACCAGGCCACTGTGAGGGACAAACCCATTCGCCTGGTCACCACAGGAAAAGAGGGCGTCGTGCTAAACGGGCTCACCGACTGGCTCTACGAAGGTAAGCACGCAGTGTCCCGCCCCCAGACTATCTAAAATAACCCGGTATTGTTCTGTGACGCGTGTTTGTACACTTATGTGGTTTCGTTAGCGTGACGAACCCTCCGATTCACTCCGTCAGAACCCCCGGCACCCTGCCGGTCCCTCAGACGAGCCTGCAAAAATTAAACACGGCCGCCCCGCGGCTCTCCACCAAAGATACACGCCTCATAAATCCCCCTGCGTTTTCATTTCTCACTTTGCTGCTTTTACATCGTCGATTTTCTCCCCTCCCTCCTGGAACACACACACACACACACACACACACACACACACACACACACACCCCTTTCCCCTCTAATACCTCAGAGACGTTTTGGCCTTTGGACTAGCTAGCCAGACTGATAGGTATAGGCCACGCCTCCCTTACAGGGATTAATAGGCAATAAGCCACTCCCACTGTCGGGCCAGGGAAACACGCCAGTTAATCCACAAATAGCATAGCAATAATAATAATAATAATAATAAAGGATCCGAGATCCTGAATCTTTAAACTCCCAGCCCTCAACAGCTCTGTACTGCCACCCTGTGGCCGTCCCGTCGTCTTTATAAATGCAGATGGTCTCCTATATGAACCTACGCGTTTAGGTCCCGAAATCATCCTGGTCAGGCGGCAGGTCCGGAATATTGAGTATAACACTGCGCTGTGAAAACGATTTAGGAACCTCCCCCTGCAAGCCCTGCCTTTTGAGCCGCTGTGACCCGGGTCCAGGGGGAGACGACGCATCTCTAGTTTGGTCTTAGATAAGAAACAACGATAGAGCTGCTTTTAGGATGTCTGAAGCTTCTGATTGGTGCCTCTGTTCCAGAGGAGATCTTCCAGACCCACATCGCCCACTGGTGGTCTCCGGACGGTCTCAGGCTGGCCTACGCCACCATCAACGACACGCTGGTGCCCCGCATGGAGATGCCCACGTTTACCGGGAGCCTGTACCCGAGCTCTCAGGAGTACCGCTACCCAAAAGTGAGGTTTTTATCTAGGGATGCCGCTCGAAAAACGTCTGGTTAAGGTCTGGAAGGTCCAGCGTCTGGTTAATGACTTAACAATACGTTAGTCGGTTAATAAAATCCAGCAGCGTCAAGCGCCACGAGGAACGAAATGTGAAATGTGAAATGTGCTGTTGATGGATGGGTTTGGGTGCAGGCTGGCGAGGAGAACCCGGAGATCTACCTATCAGTGGTGAGCTTGAATGGCCCCCTGCACACGGTCAGGATGAAGAAGCCGGAGGATCCCCGAATCGGGTACGAACTTCAAATTTCCAGTCGTCCCAGAGCTCAGGTCCTCAAAGCCTAACGTACAGCCAGCTTAGGATTATCATTCATTACTTTAGTGCAGCGTAACAGAACGTAAGTATAACCGCACAAACTGTGCTTACAGTGGTGGGGGGGGTTTTTTTTTTTAGGAAGGAGTATTACATCACCATGGTGAAATGGGCCACCAGTACGAAGCTCGTCGTGAACTGGCTGAACCGAGCTCAGAACAACTCCGTCCTCACCCTGTGTGAAGCCACCACGGGAATCTGCACCAAGGTAAACACCCGGCGTTCCCACTCAAAGCTTTATGGTCCTTCACCTCGCTGACGATCGGCAGAAATGTACCTTTTTTTTTTTTCAAAACTGCGTCTGCTTTCAGAAACACGAGGACGAGAGCGAGAGCTGGCTGCAAAGGCAGGTGAGCGAGAACCTCCGATTGTTCAGCTGGTGGGGATTCAATGAATATTTGGCAACCGGAACCAAAACAGGTTTTTCCTTTGCTCGTAACGAAGGGAGCACCCCGAACGAAACGAGGCGAGACCGTGACCGCGTGGTTACGGGTCCTGTCTCGTTACCCACCGAGTGCCCTTGCCGCCTGGTTCCCGAGGCGGGACGCTCTCTTACTAAAGCTCCCTAACCGATCATGTGTTCTCAGACGGAGCAGGACCGTAACACACACACTGCGCGGCTTCGACGGCCTTTTTACAGAGTAACTAATATTCTATTCGGCGTGTTGTTCTTGCCTCAGAACGAAGCGCCGCTGTTCTCCAGGGACGGCCTCAGGTTCTTCTTCACCAGAGCGGTGCCTCAGGGGGGCCAGGGAAAGTTCTTCCACATCTCCATGTCCACCTCCCAGGTGACCTTCCATCCTTCCATGCCTGCTTCATTAACTTAGAAATGTCGGTTCGTTTATTCGTTTAGCAGAAGCTAAACCGCAGGCTCGAGTGACGCTGCCCGATTCTGAGGGAGGGGAGGGGGCTATCAGCCAACTGTTGTTATGGACGTGGGTGAATTTTCATGAGCAGAGCACATTAGGCTAGAAGAGCAAAAGTATTCGGACGCCTCCGTATGAAGCGTACAGGAGCTTTTCCGACATCCCGTTCTAAACCCTTAGATTCTCCTCGAAAGGCTTTCCTGCAGATTTCGGACTGTGTCTGTGGGGATTTGCTAAAACCGTTCCGTGTGCGTCACAGGCCAACGGGAGCTCGGACACGCTGCAGTCCCTGACCTCCGGGAACTGGGACGTTACTGAGATCCTGGCGTACGACGAGAGGAAACAGCTGGTGTAAGTAGATGCGCTCCAGCGGCACTGTTGGCTAACGGAAGGGACGGCGCGTTTCATCAAAAGCGAAAGGTTCCGGTTCCATTTCCTCCCGCCTAGTGGTTCTGCGGGTGGAAGTTTTGCGTTAACGATGTGACGGGTTACTGTCGGTTAATGGTCCAGTACAGATTCCATTAGCCACGCCCACTAAAAACTGGGCGGGTTTGGCACCCTGTAGTGACCCAGCTGGGGGAAAAAAATGAAACAGGTAGACGTGAATATGACAGAAAATGTGCAGACGAAGCTTTTCCGAACTCTGGAAACTCCAGCTGTGGGCGGAGTTACTCAGAAGAGGGGCGGGGTTATACTAAGGGGAACCAGTTTGCCTGAGGAAAGGGAGCCAAGTCTGAACAGCTGGACGAGGTAAGGTTTTCGTACTTTGTAACGACCCGCGATGGTGTTAAAAATAAAAGGGAAAGAAAAAAAGCCAGAATGCCTCGATTTCACAGGCTGCGATTTGGTAGGTTCTCCGTATACACCGCTACTGTGGCGCTTTGATTCCGGTGAGTTCGGGAGGCCGTCTGTGGCCTGTTTGCGCTCGACTTCAATCGTCATGGTTACGAGTGTGCGTACGTTTTGTGTCACGGCTTCGCAGATATTTCCTGAGCACAGAGGACAATCCGAGGCGACGCCACCTGTACAGGTACTTTTATCCAATAGACATGCTCTATCCAATACTAATAATCCCCCCAAGATCCGCCCAACCCGAGTCCAGAGCCACCTCTGTTCATTCTGTCTGATCTTTTTAGCGCAAACACCACCGGCTCGTTCAACCGACGCTGTCTGAGCTGCGAGTTCGACTGCGGCTACGTCAGCGGCTCCTTCAGCTCCGACTCCAACTACTTCCTCCTGAACTGCAAAGGCGAGCGCATTCCCAAAACCCCGTTACCTGCCCCCGTTCAAACCCCTCCCCTCCCCTCCCCTCCCCTCCCCTCCTCTCGTCTCACTCTTATTAGCACCAGATAAAATCAGGGGGCGTCGTCCGCTCGCTTCTCTTTTAATCTAGCTCTTTATTGCTCGCTGCTAATAGCTTTTTAGATTCAGCCGCAGAGAGAGAGATCATAAATCAGCACGCTTTAATAAAGACGCTCTTCATTAATTAATGCGCCGTTAACGATAGCTTTGGCTTCAGTCACGGTTCGATCAGTAGGACACGACCCGGATCTGCTTACCGGGAGGGTAATAATCAGACGAGGACTGATTAGGGGTCACAGCTGAACAAATGTTTATACTAAACAGAGCCGGACTAGACATGAATTAAAAGCTTTCTAATTCGAAAAGAACACAAAGGTCCAGAGTTCAAACCAAAAACTATTATAAGTTTTTTTTTAAAAAACTCTAAAGGAGGAGTGAAAAAAAGTTTAGGTTAAAAAAAAAATTAATAAAAAAACGACTAAATATGAACTAAAAAGCTTCATTAATAAAATTAAATATGAACTAAGAGCTTAATTAATAAAATTAAATATGAACTAAAAGCTTATTTATTAAAATTAAATATGAACAAAAAAGCTTGATTAAATAAACAAAATATGAACTAAAAGCTTAATTAATAAAATTAAATATGAACTAAAAAGCTTAATTAATAAAATTAAATATGAACTAAGAGCTTAATTAATAAAATTAAATATGAACTAAAAAGCTTGATTAAATAAACAAAATATGAACTAAAAAGCTTAATTAATAAAATTAAATATGAACTAAAAAGCTTCATTAAAAAAAAAAACTAAATGAAGTAAAAAGTTTAAATAAAAAACAGAACTAAATATGAATTAAAAAGTTTAATTAAACGCATTTGTATTTATGTAATGACATGTAAAAAAAAAATCGAATTATTTAATTGATTAAATGTAATGAATTAGAAATGAAAACAACAGAACAGGCCTGAAGTTTGTGATGTGTTTTTGCAGGACGTGGAGTTCCTTACACGGCCGTTTACAGCACACGTGACAGACTTTATCACAGTGAGTGTTTTATCTTTATTTCCTATCGTCCTGAGCATGCTCCATCCAGACCGTCCCATGTTGCCATAGTACCCAAGCCTGGGAGGGATGGGGGGGGGAAAGGGGTGTTCAAACTTTGGCATTAGGTCGCCCTTTCAAGAGCAAATCAGAGGTAATGGCTCGGCGAGAAGAAGGAGAAATGCAGTTGTCATGGAAACAGGGTTACGCTCGCTGTCTGCCCGGGGGAAAACGAGAGGAAGTACGGGGTAGCGGAAACAAGCTGATGAAGGAATCACTCGAGGCCAGATTTCCGTCCCGACTTCTCCTCCTACTGACCCCCAGCGGTCATTAAGGGCCCCCGATTCTGCCCGGTCAGTACAGGAACAGGATCAGAGACTGTAGATTGGGGAGTCCAAAATTACAAGGTTATAAAAACTGAGCACAAAAAAAATATCCCTTTTTTTACCTTTACCCTTTTTTTTTTTGTCCCGATTCCACATTAGGTCAACATTTTCCTCAACGCTCTAGAGGCTAGAGAAATCACATTTATTCAGAAACACATAAAAGAGCTGAGATTTATAAAAGCAGTGTTTGGGTTGCCAGGTATGCAGCTCACTCAGCCTGCTTGTTTGCGCAGAGCTGCTGGACGTGGAGACGAACGACCCCCTGAACGGCACCATCGGCTCCATGCAGATCCCCCGCGTGGAATTTCGGGAGCTGAGCATCGACGATTACGGTCCGCTCCGTTTCCAGGGGGTACAATCATTCCCCTTTCGAGTCACGCTATGAAACTTTTTCCTTTGCGCCCACAGCTCTGACCGTCCAGATCATCAAACCGGCGGCGTTTTCGGAGACGGCACATTACCCCCTGCTGCTCCTGGTGTACGTCCGCTCCGTCTCTAGCCGTCTAGCTCGAACATCAGCATTAATAAACGCATCATGGCATCTCTGTGTGTGTGTGTGTGCGTGTGTGCGCGTGTGTGTTTGCGATAGGGACGGCACCCCCGGTGGTCAGATGGTAACGGAGCGGTTTCAGATGGACTGGACGACGGCGCTGGTGAGCTCATACGGCGTCATCGTGATGCGTTTCGACGGCAAAGGCAGCGGCTTCCTGGGGACCAAACTTCTGCACTGGATCAAGGGGAAGCTGGGCGTGTTCGAGGAGCTCGACCAACTCGAGGCGCTCAGGTCCCGAAAAAGAAACGAAACAAAAAAACGTGTGCATTCCGAATGTAAACTAACCCCCCCCTCCCCCCTCTCTGTGTGCGCAGTTTTATATCGAAGGAGTCGTACGTGGATAAATCGAGGATCGGAGTGTACGGGAGGGTAAGGTCGGCGGGGGGGGCGGGGATTCCATATCATTTACATTTTTTACATTCAAACAGGACAGCTCGAGCGTCTCGGCAGGCCGGCCAATCAGAGCTCGGTTGCCGGGCAGAACAGCTCATAGAGGGCGCATAGGATGAGGAACAGGATGATCATAAAAACGTAACAACGTTAAATAAAGCTGAAGTAAAGCTCCCGGTTTGTTTTTTTTTTTTGGACGATGCGACAAAGACGCGGAATCTCCCGACACGTTAAGAGAAGGGAAATGAAGGATCATTTCCAACATGATGCAGGCTGAAATCGAACGTTGTTTATTAATATGGGATGTCTAAAAACGCAGATTTTTCTTTCTTTATTCCTGAATGAAGTGCATACTGAACTCTGTAAAGCTGCTCGACGTTAAACGTTTTCTCTACTATTCGTTCAACACAATATTGTGGAGATGTGGCATCGGGAACGAAACTTTAAAAAAAAATAAATGAATAAATAAATAAAAAAAGGCACAAATTGGCCCTGATCTGATGACGCTGTGCCCCAGATAAACTATTAAACCCAGACTAAGAGCGAAGTGGAGATCCAGGCCGTGTGTGTATTTCAGGATTCGTCCCACATCTCTGATCGGTCCCTTCTTCCCGCTGCAGGTGTACGGCGGCTATCTGGCTAGCCTCCTGCTAAGCTCTGAAGATTCCCTGTTTAAATACAACCTGAAGCTGAAATGTGGAGCGGCCGTTTCCCCCATCACCGATTTCAGCCTGTATGGTACGGACGCTTCCTAACGACCGAAATCTGTCGAATCTGTAACTTTATCCCGATTCTGACCCGCTCTTCTCCTCCTCCTCCTCCCCCTCCCCCTTCTCCTCCAGCCTCGGCGTTTTCGGAGCGTTATTTAGGGTCGCCCCGATCCAACCAGAGAGTATATGAGGTAATCCCCTTCTCTCTTTCTCTCTCTCTCTCTAACACACACCCCCCCCAGGACCCGTTCTGACCCCGCCCCCCTCCCCGTGTTCTTCCCTCCTACAGATGTCCAGTTTAGCTCACCGTGCAGATCAGCTGGAGGATAAGAAGTTTCTCATCGTTCATCCCACGGCGGACGGTCGGTTTGAGCCCCTCTTCGGTTTTTCGTAGCGGACGGTAAAGCAAACGTAAACGTAGCTCACGTCTGAACGTCCCTCGTTCTCCGTCTCCTTACAGAGAAAGTTCACTTCCAGCACACGGCCAAATTTATTACTCATCTAATCAACGAAAAGGCCAATTACAGCCTGCAGGTAAGGGCAGCGCACCGGGGACACGTCCCAAACCACCACCTGTTCACTCTGTAGTGCACATGAACACCACCATCAGATCACCGGGGACACGTCCCAAACCACCACCTGTTCACTCTGTAGTGCACATGAACACCACCATCGAATCACCGGGGACACGTCCCAAACCACCACCTGTTCACTCTGTAGTGCACATAAACACCACCATCAGATCACCATCAACTCAATTAATTGAACCGTTTAGTGTGCAGAAACAGAAATCAGCCCACTGTGGACATGTCCCAAACCACAGTGCTCACTATTTGGTGTAGGTAACCGTGGATGAATCCCAAATCACAGTAATTAGCAAATAGTGCACATAATTAGTCCTACATAAACATCAGGTCACTATGGACATGTCCCAAACCGCTCTGTTGACTATTTGGTGCACATAAACCTATTCAGTCCACCAAGGGTCCGTCCCAAACCACGACAAACGTAACCGTACAGCCTGCATAAAGCGTATATAGAGGTTTACCTGTAAGCCGCTTTCGTTATAAACCCCTCAGATCTACCCGGACGAGGGGCACTACCTCCACTCGGAAGGCTCCCAGCAGCACCTGGGCCAGTCGCTCGTCAACTTCTTCGAGGAGTGTTTCAGGCCGCCGGAGGTCGTCTCTTCAGACGAGCTGGAGCAAGAGGACGAGGACGATAGCTAAAACCCTCCCCACCTGGACGCAAACCGCCCCTTTGTAACCAACCCCCCACCCCCTCTCTCCAAAAAAAAAAGAACAACCTTTATCATCATCTCCATCTGGGACGGAGCATCTGCATGGACCAAACCCACCTGACCTTCATCCTCGGGTTCCTAGCTGTGGACTGACGCGTCTGCCCTGTCGAGCTAAGTGTGTGCGTGTGTGTGTGTGTGTGTGTGTGCGCGTTGGGGTGGGAATATAGCACAAATTGTACCGGTGCGGTGGCTAACCCGACCGTTTCAAATCCCACCTCTGCCACAGTCGGGTCCCTGAGCAGGGCCCTTAACCCACAACGGCTTGGACTGTAGGACCGTATTCATCGGAAGGCGCTCTGGATCAGGGCGTCTGCTAAATAACATAAATGTAAATGTTTTTCCTGGACTAGAAGATCCCCCATCGTCAGATCTGGAGGATTTCATGAACATGCTCACCAGAACGAAACGAAAACCCCGCGTGAATATCAGCGTACGGCTCTCACGGTGAGGAACATGGGGCCGGACGTAAAGCCCGTATATTATTAGTAATAAACGATCCGTCAGTCATTCGTCACGTTCGTTTCCGTGCGACTTTATTACGAGTCGGAATCGTTATTAGTTCAGACAGCCGAGGAAAACGAGTCCAAGGTCTTTATTTTCGTCACTGTGCCTTACTGGAGTAACGGCGTACACGATCCGCCTCGTACCACCAAACGACTTAGCGTTAGCGTTAGCGTTAGGCAAACAGGACGGTCGGTAAGGCTGGGTGATCAAACGCAGACGATGCAACCCTAGAAACGGATCGTTTATCGTCAAGCAACGTTCCCTCTCTTAGATGCAGGGGGTGGAGCTTAACCGTCTTAAACCCAATCCAACCTGCTCTCCCTCAGACATAGGGGGCGGAGTTTAACCATTTTAATAAAATCAACTATCCTGCTTTCAGACACGGGGGGGTGGAGCTTAACTGGCTTAATCCCAGTCCAACCCTGAGACACATGGGGCGGAGCTTACCTGTTCATTCCCATCTAATAATCCCGCCCTCAGACACAGGGGGGTGGAGTTTAGCCGTCTTAATCCCAATCCATCCTGCTCTTCCTCAGACACAGGGGCGGAGCATAACCTCCAACTAGACCGTCCCACCCAAGGGCACACGGGGGCGGAGCTTAACCGGCATCACATTTAAGAGCCACCCCTGGACAGGACGCTTTAAAAACAGGAGGAAACCGGATTCATTCTGAACCCTATTAAGCGTATTTCCACTAGGGGGCGCCCTAACCGGTACCGTGTGGATCCCGCGGCCCGAGGGGACGGGGGCAGCAGTTTGGTGAAAGGTCCAAAGCGTTCTCATCCCGTTCTTAAGGTCCATAATTTGTCGGCTGTTCGGTTTGGAGTCGAGTCGAGTCATGTAAGGTACGGAGGGAACGTTTAGAAACGGAACTCGATCAGGATCGACTTCACTGCTACCGACTCGTATTTTTAAAAAAAAAAAAAAAACCAAAACAAAACGCTGCGAAAGGTTTAAACTGAGCATGCTCCGAGATCGAACCCCCTCCCCCACCCGCGCTCCGTTCTGTTTTTCGGTTTCAGCGGAATATATTTAATGTTGTAATATCCGGACAGCTTGAATGTTTTCGTGTGATTCAAATCGATGTCGTGAGGATTAAACTACCGCCTCGTCTCGTCTGTCTGTCTGTACAGAGAACTGTTTTGTGCTACTTGTACATAAAGCATTTTGAAAGCTTGCTTTAGCACCGTTTTTTTTTTTTTTTTTTACCTTCCGCTTCATTCTGCACCAAAACTACCAACTCTCGAACAGAGCCGAATGTGAAGAAAGGGAACGTGGAGGGTGTAGGTAGAGGCAAAGGGATCGGGGTGCCCAAACTTTCAAACAAGACTCTCTTCTTATTTTAAAACGTTTTTCAAAAAAAAAAAAAAAAACAATTTATTTCCTGGAGTGGAATAGAACTCGGGAACTTCTTACTGCAAGCGATCACACAGCGCTCTGCCTCCCTCTAGGGGTGAACAGTGAGCACTACTCGTGCAGGTGGATTCAATTATAATTTGTCTTCTGCATAAATCGAGTTCAATCGGGTCTAAATCTTTCATCTCTCCTCCCCCCCCCCCCCCTCCTCAATCTGCCCGACCCCCAGAGCAGGGTGGGACAGGACCTAGAACCCTGTGAAATCAGATCAGATCCGGTTCAGACATAAAGCGCTTTTATTTTCCAGTGTTTTTTCTCGTCCGCTTGAGGCGCAGACGCACGGCATGATGGGAAAGCAAAGCAGTCGGGTCGTGTCCGCCGCCCGCTCCTGTACAGACGCGACTGAAGAGATATGAAACTTTAAAACGAGGCCGGTTTGATGGAAAGAAACTGCGGGGTGGAATGCCAAAAGGGTCACCTTTATAAAAAAATAAAAATAAAAAAAACGATCAAGCGTGCACCGATGCCTTCTGCCTCCCCCAAGGGTCCAGCAGGGGGCGCTTGGAAGCCTTTCCTCTGCAGTCCAGCACCATATGCTGGAATCTGGAGGCTTTGGACCCTGACCCGGGAACTGGGCATATCCAGATTATTGGTTTATAAAAAGGAATAAATTAAATGAACAATGGCCACCGTGTCGACGGGACCGAGGAAACATCTCCCTTGAACTGGCAACCCTTTTCGTCGCCAGGGGGCACGCCGGGTAAATCGGAGCAAACGTTCAGCCAGTTGTGCCCGCTGAACTGAACCCGTTACGAGACGGGCGTTTCCTCGCTCCGCTTTCCTTCGTCCCCACGACCCCCGTCCAAATGTTTCCCAGGCCCGCTACGGACCCCGGAGAGTCGGATCGGTGCACCCCCGAAACGAGCCGCGTCTGCGTCGTTGAAAAAGCGCGAGATGAGAGAATCCGAGTAGTACAAAAAAAAAACAAAAAAAGAAACGCCGTCCCACGAGACGCCACAGGAAGCAGTCCAACAGAACGGAACGAACACGGTACGAAAGTCATTCAAGTACAGAAAGCGATGTACAATTAAAAACAAATCCGCATTACAGCAAGCAGAACTGCATACATTCTTCATTTCGGGTTACAGAAGGACCAATCGGAGACCCGAGTCGTCCCCCTCCTCCTCCTCCTCCCCCCCCACACACTTGCACTAACATCCTGTTCAGCCTCGGATCGAAAAACATCTCACAGCTTAATTCCAGTGGAACCGTTTATAAAAAACAAAACAATAATAATAATAATAATAAAATAATAAAAATTCAGCAACACTGGGGGCCGAAAAGCGAGAGACGTCCTCTTCGCCTCGTTTGACCCCGGGTCAAATTCTAAATCCTAAGTCGTTAGTCGCGCGGCAGTACCGTCGTCCCGTCCGGCGCCCGTACCGTGCCCCCTCACAGGTACTGATAAAAGCGCGAGCGCACCACCTGAGCCCCGGACAGTTTGTGCGGATGAGCGTCCGAGATCAGGCTTAAGCTTTTGATCTGAGCCACCATGTCCCCGTTCAGCCCGGTGGCCCCTGCCCCGGACCCGGACCCGACCCCGGCCCCTCCGAACAGGTCCGAGACGTCCAGGCTGACTTCCGGATTGCTGGCGCGGTGGCGCTCGCGGGCGATCCAGTCGGTGATGGAGAAGTCCTGCGAGCTGCATTTGGGTTTCAGGCGGTCCATGGCCGAGAGCTCGGCCCCGCCCATGACCGAGAGCTCGGCGAAGTCCCTCTGGCCGCCCATGGTGTGGCGCCGGCGGATGTTCGTCTTGCGCTTGCTGCGCGTCTCGGGCGAGCGGGTCCGCTGCGAGCCGACCCCGAACATGTCGTCCGCCGAGGCCCGGAGCCGGCACTTGAGGCGGTCCGTGATCTTGATTCGCCACATGGGTTCGAGCTCGGACGTTTTGGAAAGCCGGTTCGACTCGCTCCCGTCGGTCGAGCTCTCGCTGTCCGTTTTCTGCCGACTCCCTCTCTTACGGGCCAGGGTGTCGCCCGCCACGATGCGCTGCGACACCAAAAGGCCGGGGGACGTCTGAAAGGACGCGGGTCTGCCGCCCTCCTGAAAGGACAGCGCGCTCTCCCGGCCGGCCTCCTCGCCCTCTTTCGCCGGTACGAACACGGACAGGTTGCTCTCGCTATCCGAATCGATGTTGCGCCCCTCGCTGATCAGCTCGCTCCTCTCGTCGTCCGCGTCGTGAGCCGGGCTCATCACGCCGGACTCGATCCCGGTCAGGAAGGTCATGGAGGACGTGGTGGAGTAATCCGACGTGATGGAGCACACCTCCGCCCCGACGTTCTCCGTCCACGGCCCCGGGATCCTGCCGTGCCGGACCCTCGGACCCGAGACCTGAGAGCAGGTGCTGTTCAGCGTCCCCAGATCCGAGACGCACCCTTCGTCGTAGGCGGACGGCGGATCCGAGAGCGAGTTCTGCCTGGCCGTCTCCGCCCGGTGCTTCCTCCCGCGAGGCCGCTCGCACTGCGGGGGCTTCAGCGGCAAAACCTCGGACTTGAACTCGGTGGCCACGGCCTCTCCGGGCTCCGCGTCCTCGCCCTGCTCCAGGACCGCGCCGGCTCCGCCCCCGTCGGGGTTCGGCTCGCCCTCGTCCTGAAGCCCCTTCTTGGAGAACACGCTGTCCAGGTCGTCCTCCGAGCTACTGATCTGAGTTTTGTCCTTGCTTTTATTGCGCCTGCGGCTGACGAAGATGGACGAGCGCAGCAGCTCCCTGCTATACTGGTCCTTACCGGACCCCCAGGAGCCCTGCTGGGATCGAATCGACCGTCAGACGACCGTTCAGCACACACACACACACGCACACACAAACACACACACAGAGGAACCGTACGGACGGCAACGTTCTCGGCACTCACCTTTGATTTGGCAGAGTCACTGGCTGAATCTGGGACGGAGAAAAACAAAGACAGCGTGAGAGAGGCGTAAAAACCCCCCAAAAAAAACCTCACGCAGACGACCGGGAGAAGCAACACGACTGGACGGATGCGCAGACGAGGTCGTTAGAGAGATGGAGGCGGAGTTAGAGAGCAGAGAGGAATGGAAAGATCAGAGCAGCTCATGCAGACGGGACGTCTCGCCGACGATACACCACGGGGACACCGACCGCCCACCGACCCTCTTAATAACCTCATGCTGTATTTTCTGGACTCGTGCTGGAACCGTAACCCAGGCGACGGTGGGACGAGGCGCCGTTTAAACCCCTCGTCCAGAAAATACAGCAATAATCTAGGGCTATTTATTTACTAAAGCCTAAAGGAGCAACCCTTTCTTATCAAAGCACCAGCGTGACCTCAGATCTGCTTTTAAACCAGGCTGTCCCCTCGAACGCAGCCCAGGCTGATCGGCCGAATCGGAACAGAAATGATCATCTCATCTCCCAAAAACAAGGACGAAAGAAACCACGGGAGGATCCCAGGCTGAAAAAGGGCGGGGCGAGTTCGAAGAAAACCCTACGCATCGAGAATGTTCGTTTTGTTTTAAGCATCGGCACCTCGGCTGCGTCTGGGGGGGGGGGCGCGGAAACGCCCTCGGGGGTAACGTTACCCGTAACGTTTTGTGGTTCCTGAGGTCACGTCCCCGTCCTAACCCTCCCCTCCCCTCCCCTCCCCTCCCCTCCCCTCTCACAGGACGGACAGGGATGCCATGATGAGTGGAGCAAAACCTGGAGATCATACCATGCTAGAACTCCTTGTGGTCAGCTTCAGAGACAACGAGAGACAGCAAAGAGGCTTTTCAGACACATGACACCATCACTGCTGTGTATCCTCTCTGTTAATAATAGTCTTAATAAGATAAGAAACGTGCAACACCACGAGGACAAATAAAAGCTTAACCGGACCGGGTTTGTTTTTGGGCGCGGGGCTTTGGTTCGGTTTTTCTTTCAATTTGTTTACAAGAACCGGGGGTTTCTGCAGACTAGGCAGCTACACTGGGGACAACACTCCTCCTTCTTCCTACAGTCCCAGCTGTCCATCACAGACATTACAGAGTCCATCAGTGACATCACCGAGTGATAGACGCCGCCCACTTGGCCTGTGTCAAGATCGGGTAATGTGTGAGCAGAGGGGCTGGACAAAGGGGGGGGGGAGACAGGGGAACAGGGGGAGAAAGAAAACACTGGAGACAAGACGAGTCAGACGGGTGAGCCATTAGCATTACTAGCTTTCATTTCATCAGGTTCCCGTTTCTTTTCTTTCTTTCTTTCTTTTTCGTTCATCAATTCGTTTTCGGGGGGGGCAAGAAAAGGGGGGGGAGGGAGGGAGGGAGGAACAGAAGTGAACGTAAAGGAGGAGTGGAGTCGTAACGGAGGCTAAAACGGGTATGGGATGGGATAAATACCAAAGCAAAAGGGAGGACAAACAAACAGAAGGAGGGAGGAAACGGCGGCGGTGTCAACAGAGGACCAAACCAAACGAGGAGGAGAAGTTCCAAACAAACAAAAAAAAAAAAAAAAAAAAGGCAGTAACCGAGGAGCATCACAACTGTTTGATCCAATTTTCCGTTCTCACTCACACAGTTCGCATAGACAAAAACGCTGAGCTGATCCGCCTTACGACGCCAGGGCTCGAAACGCTCACCCCAAATCACCCAAACGCCACGCCCTTACGCCCTTCGGGGGGCGTTACTGTAATTCACCTGTAAAAGCAGGCTGTAGGAAAAGGTTCTGGTTCCCTATGCGGCGGACAGGGAACCTTAAAACGGTTCTCGTGTTTCAAATAGAAAATACAGTCAAAACCCCGGGGGGAGGGGGAGGGGCAGAAAGAGAGAGAGACCGAGAGAGAGACAGAGAGAGACAGAGAGAGAGACAGAGAGAGACAGAGAGAGAGACAGAGAGAGAGAGAGACAGAGAGAGAGAGAGACAGAGAGAGAGAGAGAGAGAGAGAGAGAGAGAGA
>JAUZST010076975.1:0-21056 GCA_034779995.1 Parotocinclus haroldoi | reverse complement strand
ATATATAGTACAGAGCACTGTTGCATATGGGAAGGACCTTGTTTTCAATATAGGTCACATTTAAGTTTGCTCCTTGCATCGACTGATTTACAGTTTAGCTTCTATGCTAGTAATTTAGGAAGGACTTTTATTTTGTTGTTAGCACATTGTTGCCGGTGTTGTTGTTGAGTACTCTGTGATGATTAGTAGGTCACCCGACAGTAGTTGTTTTTGTAGTTGAGATTTGTTCATGTTGAAACAATGTGGTAAGTTCTTTTTGCACAAAAATATTAATTTGGGAATTATTTAGCCATTCACTTGAATAGTCTTTGCTATTCAAACATCGAAACAATGTCAGCTGCATCCAGCATGTTGATATACAAAGGAAATGTTTACAAACTGTCTTTTTAATTATAGGACTTATTGTAGGACTTTTTTCCTCTTGATCATCTGTGTGTTGCCCGGCTATGGAGAACAAATAGAGCTCGATCAAGCTGCATCGTAAGAAATGTTTTTTCCCTACTTGTATTCCACTGGAATGTAATCCATACAGATTTTATAACATACATTCTGTACGTTGATTATCAAACTTAAATCCGTGGCTTGCAGTACTGGGCAAAAAAAGGGCAAACCAAAAAATTGCAAAATCAATGTTGTTATTGTTTATGGCTGTGTGGAAAAGTTGACGAGCAGCTGAAAAATGTTCAAATCTGGACTCTGATAAGGCCAAACCATGAGCCTGGTGAACTGTGGCAGATTACGAAATAAATAATAATCTTTTAAGAAACAATACAAGGCAAATATATATTTGGGAGGATTTTGAACATCCAGTCATGTGTTACTCTATTTCATTATATTAATAATTACACTTTAAGAAGAAGAAGATTATGTTAGTGAATTGTAATGTTTTCAGTATTTCTCCTCAACAATTCACTACCAGCAGCTACTAGCACTGACAAACACATGGTGACATAGATCTCAGAAGCACATTTTCGTAGTGCTTGCTAATTTTCTGACTAATTGCTTGCTTTTACTACAATTCTAAGCTTAATATCTTGCAGTTTTAGGTTTTGCCCTTTTTGTCCAGGAGTGTATATTTCTGGGTATTTGTCTGTCTGTTTTTCAATGCATTCATCCAGTTTATTTATATTTAAAGTAACATTAGAGGGCTTTTAAACAAGTCTGATTTTTCAATTAATGTATCATTCATTTACATTAAACTGTAGCTTTATGCTCATAATGTGTACTGTACATTCACTTAAATGTGAAACCTTGTATTTGTTATTAGACTCTAGACTAAAAGATACTGAATGCTTACAGATTATTTGAGATTATTTACAGATTACTTACATCACCAGTTGCACCTTTTACTGTGTGCATGGGCTCTAGGTCCCTGTGAATAAGTGCTTGGTAATTACAATAATAACTAAATGTAAATGTAAACAATTCAATTATATTTCAAAACATGTTTATTGAAAGGAGCCCAGATTTATTGCTCACCCTTGCTAAACTGGATGGTGCAGCAATGGTGTTGTTTTTAGAGGTGACAATGTAAAGTGTGATTATGAGTGATTGTCATTTTTTTGGTAGTGTACCAGAAGACTGGCTGCACGTAGGTCGGGTGGCCCCTCTGGAGGAACTGGAGCTCACCTTTGCCCTTAAACAGCAGAATGTGGACACGCTGAAGTTACTGCTCCAGCTTGTATCTGATCCAGATTCACAGCAGTATGGTACAGAGCACCAGCACTCAGACCTGTGTGAAACATGAGTTAAGTGAATGTTTTTTATTAATGCATTGTTCTGCTTAGGAAAGTTTCTGACCCTGGAGGAAGTGACGGCCCTGGTGCGGCCATCTCAGCTGACCGAGAAAGCAGTGTGGAAGTGGTTGCACAGTCATGGGATCCGAATGTGTCACACAGTGTTGACAGGAGACTTCTTGCAATGCTCGATGACTGCTCAGTAAGCTGTCCCTGAACTTTAGTAACATTTAAATCATGAGTCACGCAGCATAGCACAATCTGCTAAAATCATATGCATTTCTTACAGTGTAAGAAACGTATTCTCACGCAACTTTAAGTAGGCAGAATGTCTACAGTAATGTGCAAAAATGGAGACCAAGCTTAAAAGCATTTCCTCTAAAACCACATAAGTTGGGATGTGAATATCAGTGTCTCTTTAGTAGAGTTGGGGTACTTGAGTCATGTGACTTGACTAACTTTGTAACAGACTTAACGGAGACAGATGACTTGGAACAAATTGAATAATTTATTAAATATTTGCATTTTTAGACAATAAGAAATTAGGCATATTTTAGGGACCTGGCAATCTCTCCGAATGCTTCAAGCTAACTCTTTGATTTGTCAAAAATTTCCAAGAAAGATAACGTTAAGTTTAAGATATGTCAATTTGACTTTTAATCAACTGTTTAAACTCAAGACATCCGGTATTCAGAAACTGGACTTGACATACATGAAATACAGTGGGGGAAAATAAGTATTTGATACACTGCTGGTTTTGTTTTTTTCACGTACAAAGAATGGAGAGATTAGTAATTTGTATCGTAGGTACACTTTAACTGTTAGAGACAGAATCTAAAACAAAATCCAGAAAATCACATTGTATATTTAAAAAAATATATAGTTAATTTGCATTTACATGAAGGATGACAATGCCTGTTGGAAATACCTGTATTTGGGATGACACAGCTATGACTGGTGTCTAAGATTGTAATGATGCTAGGGTGCACAAAAGTAAAGAGTGGACAAATGAAATGCTGTTGGGTTTGATGAAGGCATTGAACACATTTGTGTGGTTTTTCAGTTAAATAAATGTTTCTGGAATTTGGAATTTTTTTTGGTCAACAGATGAACTTGCTATTGTGTGTGACTGGCACCGTACAGTATGTATGTGGAACCAAATAAATTGCAGCCTCTTGCTAGTATAAATTCAATTGTCAGGTCGTTTAAGGAACCCTGATGTCCATTTTATTGCCTGTAATTAACACATTGCTGCAATGTTTAAATGTCAAATTACTGATTGTAGCAAATCTGCAATGTGTAGCCATGTATATTACGCAACAATAAGTATGTTATGTCTCTCAGGGTTGCAGAAGCATTGCTCCCTGGCACTGAATTTCACCGTTACAAGAGGGATGATCAGACTGTAGTGAGGTCATCTACTCAGTACTCTGTTCAAGCCGACATGTCTCAGCATCTAGATTTTGGTAAGTGATTTGGTAAGTTTGGGTTGATGGCTTACTGTGCACTTCACTGTAGTGATTAGTCCCCATAAGAGTAGTACAAAAGAATAGAAAACATTGGTAGTGCTATGTTTGAACATTTTTAAGTATCATTTAATATAACACCTAATTAAAGTAATTTTGGTATTTATATCTGTTTTGTGTAGTTGGTGGTGTGCTGCGTTTTCCACAGAAGAAAAAGGAAATCAGTAAAGCCTGGACAGGACTGAAAAAGGCCGTTCATTTGGGTGTGACACCTGCCATCCTAAGAGCTCGATACAACCTGACGACAGCCGACATCGGCACTGCTGCTAACAACAGCCAAGCAGTGGCACAGGTACACAGTATGGATGAACTGGAATGAATGAAAATGCTTGACTAAAACTGAAGCATGCTAGAATGAAAACAGTGCTGTTGGTTATTATTCAAATAATACAAGAAATACAAGGAGTATTACAAGAAATACAAGGAGTTTCTCTTGGTGGAAGTCTCAGTTAAATCAAATCTAAACATTAAATCTAATAAAATATCAATAGATCTAATAAAAAAGAGTATCTCAGAAGATATGCTGAATATGACTTGATGTTTTTATAGTGCAGGTCAAGTGCTGTTCTGCAGTACTGAGGCACATATACATTATACTGTATGTCGATAGCAGCAAATGTGTTGGCAGATATTAAATAATAAATCAAATATTTTTCATTTAACTTGTATGTATTAGGAAATACACAGCAGTTAGGTACACAACCTTAGAGCCTCATTGGTTGATATTTTTGGTAATTTTTCAATTAAACGGGACCACTTCACTTGACAGGCTTCATGCACACAAGCACTTGATATGTAGAAATAACAGAATATCACTAAAATGTAATTAATTATTTGGTTTTATTCTTGATGAATTTAAGTTTTTTTTCACTTGCACTTTCTATTTCAAAATAATGTAATATATAAACCATATGCCTTTTGTAGCATACTGTGCTAAGTGGGCAGGGTTACGAATTGTCTCGTTTGTAGGTACTACTTTTTGGTGATGTTATTTACAATTCCCTCTTATGGTTCTTACCTGTATCCTGTGCACGGTCTTTGTTTATGTAATTTTGTTGTGGCTGTACCTTGTTACTTATGACTTCTTAACCCATTCAAAGGCTGTTGACATTTATGGATAATGTTACTCAACACAGTAATGCATTATAAATGACGAATTACTTCATTCAGAAATTATTTTGACTATTGATTTGATATATTGATTAACTAGAAAGTAGGAGGACAACCAGTAATCCTTTAATTGTATATTTAAGAAAAAGTCATTCAAATAGTTGTTTTTAAAATAAACTTTCAATAGCAGGTGCACAAATCTGGCCAGCAGATGTTACTAAGGCACATGCTAAGATGTCACTAATACATGCTAGATGTTTGTTGTAAATGCTTGTAAAATAATGTATAACCTTCTATCCGAATTATGAGTAACAGCCTTTTTAGCACTGTCACCTCTCAACAAGACGGCCCTGGGTTTAATTGCCAGGTGAAGTGGCCTGGGTACTTTCTGTGTCAAGTCTGCATGTCCTCCCTGTGTCTGCATAGGTTTACTCTCGGTACTCTGGTTTCCTCCCACACTAAAGTGAGGTTAACATAAACTTAGAATCTGAGTGTATGTATATGACTAGCTTTAAAAATCTTTTGTTTTTCTCTATTTAATATGTTCTAAGTATATCAGTCTGTTAGGTGATGTAGCAAGCCTATAATGCTAAAGGCTCTGGACTTTTTTATTTACTTGCTGCTTCAGATGAACAGTCATTAGACATTTTATTTTCACATTTTAGCATTGCCATTTTCAGTGTAGCTTTACAAAGCGGTTTATAACAGCTGCATCTTGTCTCTTATTTACACCCACAACAGACAATTAGTGCCATTAGTGACCTTAGTGACATGTCAAAGTCTGCAGATAGAAATGACACTTAAATGCCTGTTAATCTGTCTAATTTGTACAGAAATGTCACATGGACATTTCTTTGACACTATCTTCAATCGTTTCCTAACTGTTTTATCCTCAATAGTTCTTGGAGCAGTATTACCACCCAGCAGACCTAGCTGAGTTCATGAGTTTATTTGGAGGAGGATTCAAGCACCTCTCAGAAGTGGAGCGAGTGGTGGGGAAGCAGGGAGGAGGGAAAGCAGGCCTGGAAGCCAGTTTAGATGTGGAATACATCATGAGCACTGGAGCCAACATATCCACCTGGGTCTTTACCAACCCAGGTAACACAGTAACACGGTTTACATTTTTTAATCTTTTTTTCCAGGGGCATTTAAGAAGTATAAACAGAGGTTTTAGTAGCAGAAAGCTAGTAAATATTCATTGTTGCCAGACACTCTCTGGAAAATCTGGATTGTGTCTGGACAATCACAATGCAATTCAAATCATGATTAATCAGTCCACACAACTATGATGAACCACTTCGAATCAAACCTTTCATATTCTGTCTGAAACGTCATTCTGTCCTTGATGTCTTCTATCTGCTACATCTACTAGGCAACCTTTTGGCTAACCAGATGGCCATCTATGCTTTATTATGCTTTATTTCTATCATTATTCGGGCAACGCAACCTGTTGATCTCTTCTCTTAACAGCTGATAATAAAGCAGGCATTTGCTATGACTTTATGGTTTTGTAAATTTCAGGATAGCTGCAGTTCTTCTGATAAAGTCTAGCCAATTAGTTTCTGACAGTAACCCTTGCCTAATATTTTACTTCCGAGTGGATTTTCTTTACCTGGGGATACCTTGCCTTATAAGACTTTAAGACATTTAAAAGCTTAGTATTATGCAGTTTTTGGTTTGGCCCATTATTTTTTGCCCATGAAATCAGAGTGCTACAGTCCATCGAATATTGTTGTTTTGCCCCGTGTTCCAGGTCGCCATGAATCTCAAGAACCATTTCTACAGTGGATGATGCTCCTCAGCAACATGTCCGCCGTGCCTTGGGTGCACACGATCAGCTATGGGGATGATGAGGACAGCCTATCTGCTGCCTACATGAATCGCATCAACAACGAGTTCATGAAAGCCGGTCTCAGAGGGATCTCCATGCTTTTTGCTTCTGGTACCACAATAAAGCATACATTTCAAATAGAAGTGTAAAGTTACTGCATGTGAAAAGGTCGTGTTTGAAAATTTGATTCTGATGTGTAATCTTAATGCAGGAGACAGTGGGGCTGGCTGTAAACATTTGACCAGTGAAAATGTGTTCCGACCAAGCTTTCCTGCATCCAGGTGTGCATCTGTTTGTTTACCTGGTGATCCCTTGCATAACTCACAATAGGTTGGAAATGTGTTGAATCAAACCAATAATCACTAAGATGTGGATTACCTACATTTTTAGCACTGTACAAATGTCTTAGGCCACCATTAGTTTGTTGCTTTAGCAATGGTTTAATGGTCATATATAACATATTGTAGATGACTGGACCCTAAAATTCCAAACTTTTTTGTGTCTCTCTATAATATTTTTTGTTTATTTATCTTCATTTCGATCCTTTGTGAGCTTTAGCTTATCTTTGTCTTTTTACCCTCTTCCCCTTCCAAAAAATGGTTTCTTGGCTGCTACCCTTCCAAAAAACCTATTCTTGACCAAGCATGTTTGATTCTTTGTCTAAGAGCCTGACATTCTGGCGAAGCTACCAGATGTTGTTATTGCTCAAGTATAAGATGACTTCACACTAAATATTTGCTGATACCTACAGATTCTTCTTTTCTTCAGTTTGTTAATACGACATACAAATGTCCTGGTTTTCTTGGTTGTATTTCCTTAGGGAGAAATAATTTTATGCGGTCATTTTGCCATTGCTAAAATCTGTATCTATATCTATATCGCTGCATATCTAATCTAATGGTGGCCCAAGACTTGTATTAAGACAGTAAAGCAACTTTATAGGTTATCATTGTTTGGAGGCTATTTAATAATTTTAGAACACAATATAAAATAAAGGTCATTCTGTTATTCCATGTTTGCAGTCCATACGTAACCACTGTAGGTGGAACATCCTTCAAGAATCCCTTCAAAATCACCTATGAGGTTACAGATTACATCAGTGGGGGTGGATTCAGTAATGTATTCCCAATGCCGGACTATCAGGTAAATCTGCGCAAATGGTCTGAGGCAAGAACATTATTTGACTAATGATGAGTACAGCCATGAAAATAGAATTCATTAGAATCATACCTGCATGGGTTTTTCCCACTGCTCAGAACAAAAACATTGCCCAAAGGCACAGGTGCTTTCAGGCAGCACTATTTGTTGCTGAGTAGTTAATATATCAAAGTACAACATCATGCGTAGAAACCAGATAAAGAAATAATACGCTGACTTGTACCTGCACAGATATTTCTTTGTCCAAAACATTTCACAGCACATACTGATCATAGGGAGTGCTGACTTTATGGACTTTTTGGTTTAATATTTTTAGGGGTCATGTTTTAATCTGCAATTTTATTGGGTTTTTTTTTTTTTTCATTTAAAGGTGCTTTTAAAATGTTATGGCCAGTTTTTAAAATTAATAACCATTGTGCCTGTTTAGTTGTTAGTCAAAATAAATATATGCATAAGAACACACTGATGAAGCTTTTTGTCATACCAGGTACAAGTTCTTGCATTTGGGTACTTGCCAATACTTACGGTTGCTTTATATAATTATTAAAATATTATTATATATTATAAACTCTATATAATTATTGAATTCTCAGTATGCGTAAATAAAACTGTTCTGATATTTTGAATGGTGTGTTTTCTATTCGCCTCTGAAGGTCAGCGCAGTAAACATGTTTTTGCAAGACGTCCAGTCACTTCCTCCAAAGTCCTATTTCAACAGCAGTGGTAGAGCTTATCCTGATATGGCCGCACTGTCTGACAATTACTGGGTCGTCACCAACCTGGTGCCCATCCCTTGGGTATCTGGGACCTCTGTAAGTAATGCATAAATAAGCAGTTTCTATCTCTCTGTATGGGCAGCACGGTGGCTCGGTGGGTAGCAATGCTGCCTCACAACAAGAAGGTCCTACGTTCAATCCCAAGGTGGAGCGGCCTGGGTCCTCCCCGTGTCTGCGTGGGTTTAGGTTAATTGGTGTCTCTAAAGTATCATTGACTTGTGCATGCACACACCCCAGCCGTGTAACTGGAAACAGCTGCACGCCGGTCCAAATCCCGGATAAATGGGGAGGGGTGGAGAAAGCAATGGCCAACTACTCCACTATCCTGCCAAAATACTTCATGGATCACATCGATTAAAGACAGAAATGTGTGAAGATCGATGATCCATCAAGTGACCGAGATTTGGCTGTGACTGTATGGTTAATCCAATCCCCATCGATCTCTCTGTATAATGTGTTCCCTGTATTCATGATTAGTTACATCTTAAGGAGAAATATGATATTTCTAGCTTGTGTGTTTGTCATAGGCTTCCACTCCTGTGGTAGGAGGAATTTTGTCACTTATTAATGATCAGCGCTTCCTGAAAGGTCTCCCTTCCCTTGGCTTCCTCAACCCTCGACTGTATAAACTGAAAGGCACTGGGCTATTTGATGTAAGTTTTTCCTTTCTTCTAAAGAAGTGATAGATACATTTCTGTTCTAATTTTGTGTTATAACTCAATGTTTTACTGTTTTTACTAATGCCTCTTATCTACTGGATGGTGTAATAAGGCACACATCAAGTCTGTGAGCCCACACTGAAGAACCAATCAAAATCTGCCTCATGTTTCTATATTACAGTGACATTATTGAAAGTGTGCAGACCGTTGAATGTACTGTATAGGAACCTAGTATGAAATTCCTCACTAGACTTGAATATTTTAATATTAATTACCTAAAGCATTTCACATGACAAGGGCATTCAGAGTAACTGTTTAGGTTTAGTGTCTTGTGGTGGCTTCTATTCCTGTAGGTAATGGAATTTGTTCATCTTCTAAATGTCCATAGGTGACAGAGGGCTGCCATCTGAGTTGTCTGGATGACCGGGTGGAAGGGAAGGGCTTCTGTGCTGCTCCATCGTGGGATCCAGTGACTGGATGGGGTACACCAAACTACCCTGCCCTACTCTCGGCTCTGGTAGATGACTAAACCACTGACAAGCTTGCTCAAAACACCACATGCTTTAAAAAAGTTTATAATGTGCAGTTAACTGCTCACAAGAGCTAAATGATCACACTTTTGCTTTATTATTATTTTGCAGTCAGATTCTACTAGGCATTCATTTTGAATCATCTGCATTTTACTGGCGTTGTATTAAATGGGCAGTGATAGTTTAATGATGGGTGTTTAGGGTACTAATGCTCTTTATAGATTTCTTTTAAAAGCATACACTGACTGGGTAATACATTGTTAGGCTTGTTAACAGAACTAAGCCTTGTTTTGTAATGCTTCTCATTTTCATAAGCCTAATTCACTGGTGGTACTTTTGTAAATTTTAAAGAATGTTTTAAATCATCTCAGGCTGTAAAAGGAATGCAGTGAAAAGCAGTAATTTTGCACTAAACCTGTTATGCACTGTAAACTTAAAGTTGGTACTGCTTAACTTACCCCAGATAACAACTAAAGCAAATCGCAATCATACTATTAGCATATGAGGTTCATTAACATGTAATGATATATAGATGGATGCTTACACTATAATGCAGTCCTGCCTGAATGGGGTTACTTTCCTGGGTCTGTTACATCTACTGAGCTGGTTTCTTGGTAAGCCTTCGGAAGGTAAAATCAAATGATCTTCAGTTCTGCATTGCTAAAGGTATTTTTCCCCTTTTTATTTGGAGATTTCATCATTGTATTATTTGGTGCAGACAATAAAGGTTTTATTTTTATGACCAGTGACCCTGGGATACATGATTTACTTTGACACATTCAGAGCTCAGTGAATGATTTTACATGCACACAATAGTCTGATATCTACAGAAAATCAGGGTTTTTGTCAGTAATCTGATCAACGAGTTCGCTTGCACTTGGATAATCTTATAACGGGAAACTTCCGGGTTCAGTAATTGGATTTCTACTTTACAGCCAGTCAGTAATCTCATAGGAGGTACGTTGCCTTTCAGAGCCTCCCCAAATGTGTTTGGTAACCATTTCTTGCTAATGGGTTTAATTTCAGGTTTGCCAGATTCCAGAGCCAGAGAAGCAAGAAACTAGGTCTATTGATACAAGCCCAAAAGAATCAAAAGCTCTTAGAATTAGCGGACCTGTCACTCATTTTTTTTAAATTCCACTAGCTGTGTCAGCTCTACATTCTATGTGGTTATGTGTGTGCTTGCTTAGTCTAAAAACTGATTGAAGTCAGAGTAAGAATAAACGTGCTGAGAAATCCTACTATTCTAAACTTATGGGCTACTCTAACATTAGATATTGGTGTATCACAGACAGGTACGTTAGAGATCGGTTTCCTTCGTTCTTAAAATATATAGTTATATTGGGCTTGGATGATAAGGTCTGGGTCTCAGTAGGACTTCCATTTAATGTGGAATGATTAATAGTCATGACCCCAGAGGTCTGTGCAGGACGCTCCATTCACCACAAAATGTAGATTACTTTATGGCTGCATTATACCATGGTGCCAATACGAAGGTGATAGAAAGTCTGAAATTATTACAACTAAAATGTAAGATAAATGTTATTCTGTACTTCCAGGTTTTGTGTTGACCTAAATAGTTCCAGTTCTTAATGACATTTTGCACAATGAAGATTGCAAAACGGAAAGCTTTAGAGACTTTTTTTTATTTTTGCCTTCTCTTGGTTTGTGAGAGTCAAGTATCTTTATTTAGAAACAAACACAGCTGCATTGGGGAGCCTATAGCTGTTAAGTGGAAGCACAACAACCTCAGTGGCATGAAGGCTCACACTCTATGGAAGTGGCTACACCCTACTTTGGTTCTGGACTAAGCAATCATTTAGCTGTAAGAACCTACACAGAAACACTAGAGGATCGCCTGGGAATTTCCCCAAACTTTTGCACAGGTCTAATTTTGGTTTTGTTTATAAAATGTTTTGTGTATTGATGCATTAAAAAAAAATCCCTGCAAAATTTGTCATTCAGAAATACAACAAACCAAATTAGAACAGACATGCAAACTTTCGCATGACTGTATACACAAACACACACACACACACATAGACCAGTGTGCAAGGATGTTTAGCACAAAAATGAAAAACCTGAGAAAAATATGCAAATCAAATATTTGCCTTTGAATTAGTAAGGTAGCTCATATGTTCAAATGTTTGTTAAATAATGCCCTTTTCTATTTATTCACTAAAACAAATAACTTTTCCAAAAGAATTGCTTTCTATTTGTGGTGGTAAGCTGATGGGAGAGGGGATTTTGTAAATTATACTGTAAATAAGGTGCTAAATGTCTGATAGTTTTCTGATCTTATATGTGACTGCATAAACTAAGCAAAACAAACTCAGTGAACACAGAAACAGAACAAAACTTGCAAAAACAGAGACAATGAGTGAAAAAAACAAAAACTGCATCTTTACAGTTTAGCACATCAAAGTTCAGTGCCTTGCACTTGGTTTAGATTTCCTGCATACCTCTCAGTTCTGTGCTCATTGCTGAAACAACTGCTCATGTGGCAAGTACAACATAAAATACACTGCAGTCTCACAAATGACATTTTTTACTGCATACTGTAAATGTTTGTGCTCAAAAGAGAACATGTTGAAGAGGGACTTGAGGAATGAATGTCCCCTACATGGCTCCACTGCAGCTAAACCAATTACGGTATATACATAAATAACTTTGGTAAATATCAATAAAAAGCCTAAAATATCGTTGTGGTTAATTGGCTTAAGCCAAACTTCTATCAAAAGTAGTTTTAAAAGGGGTTTTATTATTAGAAACAACTAGAAATTCTTAGAACAGAATATGACAAACATTTCTCCAGACGGTATGTTATTTTAAGAGCTCTGATGTGTGTTTGTTCATCTGTCTTCCACTCGTTACATGTATTAATGGCACCTGTTTGACCTCGTTATCTGTATAAAATAAACAGTCAAACTCAACTATGGCCAAGACCAAAGAGATGTCAAAGGACACCAGGAAGAAAATTGTAGCGGGGTGAACCCGCAAAATTCATTTACTTGTATAGAAAGTATATATGGTAAAGTAAAGTATACAAAAAATAAAATGAGAAAAGTGGCCATTAAACAGCTACTAGCTACACTTTGCTAATCCCAAAATCCAATGTAAGGGCAACAACTAGGTTAAAACAGCCAAAACTGTATTTAGCCTATCTAGAAGATGACATTTTACAGTGTATTTTACACATGCTCCCACCTGTCTGCAAGCTACACTGCTCACAAAAATGTAACGATATTTCATTATATTATTTCATTTTGAAATATCCCCTAATTTTTGTGAGCAGTATATTTGGAAGGTATGCTAGTTGAACGTCTTTCTTTGCAAGCACGTTAGACCAACTAAAACTGACCTGTGGTAAAATGGGGCATGCATTTCTATGGCCAACATTTTGGTGGGAAAAAAGATGTCTGTTTATACAGTATAGGACCTAGTCTCTATTGGGTATGGTGAAGAATCTGTGATGGTTTCCTCTCAGATCCCCTAGGAAACTTTATGGGGGAAAACTGCAGTTGTTAGAACACTGCTATAGGGACTTTTCTAGTTCCTACCCACAACCCTGTGTGACACAAGTATACACTGATTGATACAGCCCTACGTGAAACAGAAAATATGTTGAGGGCCACTTTTAACTATACAAAATACAACCAACAGATCATTGTGCCAAAAATGAAAAAAAAAAAAAAAAAGGGCCGACAGTGAAGTCCAGGCTTTAGTGAGCCCATATGCAACAGAGGTGATCTAGGCAAAAATGTAAAATATTTAACTCGACTTTCTACGTTAGGCATTTACCAAACTGCATTGTTGTGAAAAATAACGCAGCTAAAACAAGACTAAAAAAGACCATGACAACAGAAGTGGTTATGTTGTATGGCACACTGGGCAGTATCCAAGGAAAACCCCCAAATTATGCTGGTAACTGACACAAAAGATCCTGCTGCCAGGCTTTTGGAGGCCTCTGTCAGCAGCACAGAGAACTGCAGTACATGAATGCAAACTGCAAAAAGGTCCTGGAATTAATTAATTTTTGGCAGGAGCTCCGTGGGGGGTGGGTCCTCCCAAATTAGTCCCTAGAACTGTTTGGTATGAAAGCACCTATGGAGTACTACGAGAATTTTAATACAAAGAAACTGCCTTAATTAATAACCTGAACATAACAAACATAAAAAACAAACATTGAAAAACATTTATCCAAAGCATCAATACCTGAAAATACAATATCCCTGGATCTAAACTCAATTTAAACCTGTGGGATAACTGGAAGTGGAGACCTAGGATTATGAGGATCTGAACTACAGTATAATGCTCTGCACTATACTACATTATCTACATTATCAGCTGTTACTTTGGGAAAGGGTAATACCAACAAAAAAGACTAACCAATTAATGACCATCTGACCAACTTCGCTTTAAAGACTGAGGTTGTAACAATTATAACAAATTATGCTGCTCCTAAAAAAATAATTTCATTCATTTTGTGAGCAGTATATAATAAGAAATAAAGTATTTTTGCTGTTAGAAATATTGTTTTACATATTGAAGTTTTCTTATTATTTATTTTTATGAATATTGGCTTACTTTGCTTTAACAATGTGCACAAGTAGGAGCTACATTACGGTCTGTGTTTCAAGCGATGGTAAAGTTTGTACTGTACTTAAAGTTGCAAGAGCAGTGCTAGCTTTATCTACGCAAACCTAAGCGTCATTTAGCAATGTGAATTCCTACTGGTAGAACTGTGCTGGATTTACCAACTTAAAGGTTTAAAGTGATAGTGCATTGTTTTGGAAATTTGTGTTTCTTCAAGTGGACTCGTTACTTCTTGGTTGTGTGCAGCCAGTAAGGTACATTTATTAAGGTTCATATGGTGGTTCTACAGTGTGCGCAATTGTTAATGCAATGTTTTGTAGCCATGTGCTGTATTTGAACAGTTCAATGGTGGATTTTATGACAGTTGCAGTGGGCAAAAAAGTATTTAGTCAGCCACTGATTGTGCAAATTCTCCTAGTTAGAAAGATGGGGGGAGGTCTGTAATTTTCATCATAGGTACACCAACTATGAGAGACAAAATGAAAGAAAATCTAAATGAAGAAAATCACATTGTAGGATTTTTAAAGAATTTATTTGTAAATTATGTATTAATAAGTATTTGGTCACACACAAACAAGCAAGATTTCTGTCTCACAGCCCTACAACTTCTTCTTTAAGAAGCTCTTCTGTCCTTCGCTCATTACCTGTCTTAATGGCACCTGTTTGACCAGTTTTAAGCCAGTGCATGTCCAGGCACATCTGAAGTTTGCCTGAGAGCATCAGATCAGATCAGATCCATTTTTTTGAAAAAACGTTTTGGTAAAAACTCAACTTGACATGTTAGGAGAGAGAAGAATGCCGAGTTGTATCCCAAGAACACCATGCCTGCTGTGAAGTATGGGGGTGGAAACCCCAAATCTTTGTGACTGTTTTTCTGCAAAGGGGACAATACGACTGATGTGTGTTAAAGAATGAAAAGGGCCACGTATTGTGAGATTTTAAGCCGACACCTCTTAGGAAATTTTTTTTCCCATATCTTATCCCCACAGAAAATTTGTGGAGGAAGTTGAAAGTCCATGTTGCCGATCAACAGCCCCAAAACATCACTGCTCTAGAGCAGATCTGGGTGAAGAGAAATGGGCCGTGTGCGCAAACCTGGTGAAGGAAACGTTTTACCTGTTAGTTGTGTTATTGACCAAATACTCATCTTCCACCATAATTTACAAATAAATTCTTTTTAAACCCTACAATGTGATTTCCTGGATTTTTACACATTTTGAATCTCATCAATCAATCAGTAACTGAAGAACCATGGTGCTGCTGCAATTTCCTGGAGGAAGAGATATGTAAGGCTATAATAGATTGTACTTCCGCTGCTGTGTAGATGGCAGCGGTGATATCTCTGACGAATTTATGTACAGTTTGCACACAGGTTTTTTGTGAAAATACCATTTATATATATACACATTATCGTAGCATAAATAGGATGCGAGTATGGTACTGTCCAGTCAAAGTCCATTTTGATCAAGGACCTGTTTCGCTGAAATTAACACAGTCGTTAAACAGTGACTATTTGTAAAAGATATCTGTTCAAATTCACGTTTGGACCCACTTTTACCAAAGATGTCAAATAGTTCTATATATTGTGTGTAAACGCATACAAAATGTATTTCATGTTAGTAATAAAGTTCAGGCTGGTTTGTACCATAAGAAGTGTCCTAAGGGCTAGCATGTGCTCCTGGAACCTTAAGGCCTAAAACAAAATGGATTTGCAATCAAAGAAATTATTTTGCACACTGGGGTGCAACTTAAAAAGTGAATAAAATTGTTTTAATAGGTTAAACGCAAATCTATCATTTCTAATATCTACATGATTTCCAAAATAATTGTACATAACAGTTATACAAAATGAGATATCGGTAGATCATATCTCACCACTGGGGACATTTTTAATAGCATCTCCTTCTTCTTAAAGAAGATCATTCACATATATCAAATCTCAGGGAAGCTTTTCCAAGACAAAGAACGTCTAAAAAGTGTACAATATGCACACTTCTAAGACAACTAAAAATAAGTCTTTTCTTTTAGTAGACTGGAAACACAGACAGATTGGAAAATCAGACTCTTTGGGCTCTGAAGAAAGAATATCGTGTGTGTGGATGAAGGTCCAGAAATGCACGTCTTCAAAAGAAAACACTTTCTGGGAGTAAGAAAGTTCAGTCTGGTTTGTACCATAAGAAGTGTCCTAAGGGCTAGTTGGGCATCAGTTCATCAAATACTCATTCTGATAAAACATCAGTAGATACTCTTTTACAAAAAAAATCTTCTACAAACAACACACAAAGGGTGTTTTAAAGCATTGGATGCTGCTGTCCAGGGTCCTTTGTGAAACATTTCTCCAGTTTTTCACTCACTGATTGTTCTTGGCTTTAGCATGTGTCAAAATGTGTGACTTCAGGTTGGTGGACTGGGCGAATTTCTTATTGCAGCCGTCAAACGGGCACACGTAGGGTCTGTCTCCAGTGTGAATACGCACATGTGTGCGAAGGTTGAAATCCAACGAGAAACGCTTTCCACAGCCCTCAAATGTGCACTGCAGAAGAAACAAAACAGTCATGCTGCATTCACTGTTACCATAACTTGTCTGTAAATAAAACACTGTTTAATTTGTAATTACAGTCGTATCTCGATCCGAGGATCCATCAAATTCGGTTCTCAATTCATTTTGTGGAAAAAGATTTGTCATGTTTATCATAGTTTGCCCAGTACTAGGCTCACTTGCTTAAACTTGAATGGGTCAAGATGTGCGACTCGTTTCAGCCAAACCCTTTTCACTTTCGAATACTCGGTGATTGAGATTCACAATTTGATTTTATTTATTTTTACATCTACCGTACTATATTCTTAGTGCAAACAAATCCCCGTCTGTCCTAAAATTGTTCGTATTTAAAGCCAATTGAGAGGAAAACAGGAACCAAATCATCTTGCCTTTCATATATATATATACACATACACACACATATATACATATATACGTGTGTATATATATATATATATATATATATATATATATATATAAAAAGACTGTAAACATGTTTTATTTAGAATTACACTGCATTTTGATATTTCAAAATGAATACAAAGAGAACTCCACAAGAACTTCTGGACAATCTGATCCTATACATACCTCATCACTGTACATACCACACACCCTACTGAAAAGTCAATATGTTGCACTCTCATCCAGTTTAACATGCTTCTGTTCATCCCAACTCAATCGCATTAACTGAGTTTGACATTTACTTTGTTGTTTTGATTATATTGTTTAATGAAATGCTTATTTTTAAAAATTGGTTCATATATTCATTTTGAATTATCCCCTAATAGTTGTGGGCAGTGCACACACAGACACACAGACACAGAGAGACACACAGAGACACATATGTTACATATACTACATATATATTACGTTATTCGTTTTTTTGCTTGTTTTTCATCGTTGTCGGTTCTTGACAAGCCTTCTGGAACGAATGACAAGAACCGAGGTACCACTGTATATTAAAGCACATAGTTGCATGAAATATCTAGGATAACCCACCTGGAAAGGCTTTTCACCAGTGTGAACCAACTGGTGTCGTTTGAGTTTAGAGCTTTCAACAAATGCTTTTCCACACTCTGCGCACACGTGAACACGAGGTCCGTGTGTGTGCAAGTGCTTCCTCATCGCAGAGTTGTCTCTGAACATTTTTGTGCAACCCTGCCAAGATGAAACAAAACCGGTGATCACCCTTTGCTTTATAATGTCATTATTTCAGTATCATGTCCTCTATCAAGGAATACCTGGAATCAATTATTCTACAAACAACAGTTCACTAATTAGCATTAAATGATAAAAGCTCACTTTGTGAGGGCATGCTATCGTTCTCGGGGAATCGTCCTCTTTCATTTTACGTGGTTTCATCCTGTCAAATAAAAATAATATAAAGTGTTAGAAATGCTAAGCTACTTCCGGTTATGCTGTATCAGTATGCACTTAGGAAGGTGAAACTACCATGGCCTAGCAGTTACGGTGCTGGATCAGTTACGGTGCCTGGGATTCAAATCCCACCTCTTGACATTTTAAAATGAAAACTAACTTTCATCGATTCATCTACAATACTCAAGCATCGTAATCTAGAATAATATTACGCTAATAACAAGTGACTAACTGAGAACTATTGACCAATGCCTAAAATCATGGCATGCTAAACAAAACAAAAAACAATCAAACCTGCTTCAAGTATCATATTTTAAAGTTAATTATACGGAATTTATTACACACCCTTAGGTTAAGATGTTTACTCATCAGTGGCAACTTGGTGGAACCAGGGAGAACGTGCTAGCACATTGTACTAGTACTGGACTGTGGATCAGAATTTCCAGGGTTCAAATCCAGAGTCCATGAGCAAGACCCTTATCTCATAATTGTTTGGATTATAGGACCGTATCAGCTATAATTCGCTCTGGATATGGGTGTCTCCAATCTATAGCTAATCAAATTTGACACTACAACCTCCAGATTAGTAAGTCAGAGCCTTAAAACTGCGCCTGGTTATTTTTTAGCTTATTGTGCTTTTGAAATACATTAATAACTTAGTCTTTAATACTTTTAAACACTGAAAAGCATTCTCTAGAAAAGATCAACAAAACACTCATTTGGAAATCCACGTTTTTTCAAAAACCTTGTGTGTCAATAAATATAATAGCAATGCTAGAATATGAAAAGAATAAATGAGGCAAAGGCCATACCTGTGAAGTGCTTAGTATTAATTGCATAGAGCTTCTTCCTCCACCTAACATCTGGCAGATCTCAAACAACAAGTCATTTTTTACTACCCTAACGACTGTAGCAGAGGCCATATGAAATCCTTCGTTTTTCATTAAGCCCACCAGGAGGCGCACTATTACTCACTGAATAGTAACTTGATTACCTAGCGAACTCTGCCAGTTGTTTGGGGTCAGAGAGGTCGATGCCAGGGATTCCACCTGGCGGGAGCTTCTTGCCTGTCATGTACTCGGAGTAATCAGGTGGAGAGTTCTCACCGATGATCTGCTCCTCTACCACTGTCTCATGATCAATGTCTTTCTTATCATCTGCAATAAAGACAAACGACTCCATTAAAGACAAGCAAAACAAAAATAAATAAATAATAATAATAAGAGGCAAACTAACAATCACTACACAGTTCACAGCTGTCTGGAGAAACCAACAGTTCAGGTGATGAATGCCCTCTAATAAAGCTTTGAAGCAAATGAAGTTTTAATTAGATTTTTTTTGACTTGCCAGCAATTAACTAAAACTTTCACCCAGGTAAGTACCAAATTACTAACATTTTTCTGTCAACTCACATTTAGAACATAAGGTTTGATTCTCAAAAGCTACAAACGTCTTTTTTTCTACTGACCAGTCATTTACAAGTCCGTCCATCACCAGTCATAAATGCCAAATAACTGCCTATCTAGAGAACTTTAGGTTAATTATGGAGCCACAAATTACACTAAATGTTAAACGTTTCCAACAATATAAGGCATAAAAGCTCATTCTAGCCATCAACATTATCAAGACTTTTGTTTGTTAATTTAATTGATGTCACATTAGCGCCAATGTCTATTCGCCACATGAGCAAGGTTACGGCGATGCAAGTCATACAAGTCCAATTCAGAGAAACAAATGAACCTAACAGATGTCTTTAGAATGTGGGAGGAAATGAGAAAATCTACGAAGACACAGTGAAAGAACTCGACACAAGCTGATTACGCGGTTGGGATTTAATTGTTGATATCAGGAGCTGTGTGGCAACTGCTTGTGCCAAAAAATATAAAGACATTTTGTTGGCATCAGTGAGGGCCTAACATATCAAAGGAAGCATGCCTTTGTGCTCCTTTACCAACACACACGGAATAAAAGTACATGTAAAAGTAATCCACAATAATAGCAGCTTCTGCACATCTCCAGACTGCTGATTGTTAAGCGCTGCACAAGTGAAAAATTAATGTGACCCATTTTCCTATAATAGTTCTCTGGGTTTTTTATCAAAATTGTACATTTAATAGAATTACATATAATTTGGAAAACATGACATTTGTTCCACTCGTTTTTTTCCAGATCAACTGATTGTTTCTTATCTAATTTTTCAACGACTGTAGATGGAAATCAGGTCTCTGGACCAATCAGAGGAAGAAACGCTATATATACAATAGTGAGAGAAAAGTAAAAGAACAAGCTGCCCGAGCAGTTTCAAGCTTAAGGAAGCTCATTACATAACTAAACAGAGAAACTATAAAGCCTGCCTGCAGGGTGAGAGTATGAATAGTATTTGGGGTACTGCTGTCAGGTGTGGGAGGCTATTGCCATTTAGCCTCAATGACTTCAGATGCAAAAACAAAACACACACGTTGCTGATTATGTTTATATCCTAGTTTATAAGTACAAATCACATAAATGTAAACACAAATGCATCTTTATTCGTTCTTTCCGTTCCACTGTGATATTGTTTTACTGCTTTGTTTAAAAAGTCGTTTCAGGTAGAAAATATTTAAATCAGAGTGATGACAGGGGATAACGAATTGGTGTTTTACAGATATGCTTGAAAATTACCGAAAGCTTAACTAACACGTGAAATTAAATGTTTCTTTAAATATATGTATTTGTACCGATCACTGAACGGAAAAGCAGTTTACGTAGAATTTACTCTACAGGCATTTAATGTAAACAACTGCTACAGTCTGTCCTTTCTCAGAAGAATGATTGTTTGTGGCTATCGCACAAGGTCTACAGATGCAGTGAAACTGGGCGAATGGACAGAAAAACACGTATATATTCAAGTTTCTCGTTAAGTACTAGTCATGTTCCGTATTATGCTATACATTTAGGCAGCAGCCATATTGAACAGTGATACATACATGTCTGTATAACCATAAATAAAATAAAAAGCAAAGCAAATGTTTTTAACTCGTGCCATTAACAGCTATTAATCGTTAACTACCTAGTCACTTTCCGCCTTTAAAGCAATTGTGGTTCACGGGCATTGTTTTTACCACCCGTCTTCTAGAAAAATAACGTGATTGGCTCTCAACATCAAGCTCCAGCCGCTCGACTCAAATCTGACAAAACGGCACCCGGCCCATCTCAAGTATGAGCCAATCAGACCGCTC
>JAUZST010076965.1:2500-21058 GCA_034779995.1 Parotocinclus haroldoi | reverse complement strand
AGCAGCATTTAGCAGATGCCCTTATGCAGAGCCACTTGCTAACTTGCTTAAGGACCCAACTGTGGCAGCTTGGCAGAGGTGGGATTTGAACCCTGGACCATCAGCTTATGTTTGTGTTCTGTATGTTATATTCTAACTATTCTACTCCTTTAAAGAACGTTCTAGTTGACTTTAGGACCATATTAAGGATTGTATTGAGAAAAGCTCTTTAATTACCTGTTTGTTTCTGCAGTATTGATGTTGCGGAAGTTTGCATACAGTATCATCTGTTTTAATTAATACAGTGCAGTACAGTATGATGATATAAGTTGCATAATGCGATAGAAAACCCCCCTTTCTTGTTTGGGTGGCGCGTTAAGGCGACACAAAAACATGGAGGAAAGCGAATATAAAGCAGAAAAGGGTCATTCTAAACAGGAGAGAGACTGGCACCAGCAAACACAAAACGAGAAGCTCGTATCATTCTATCGCATGGACATGATTACTATATGAAAAGTCTAAGCTGCAGATCAGTTCCCATGAAGGGCTCAAACACAACCTCTTTTACCTTCTTTGCAGAAATTATGTTAATCAGTACAAAGATAGCCATAAAACGTGCAGTTTACGTGGTTAAGAAATTCGGGTTTTGTGGGTCGGTGTGAACACTCGACCCAGAGTGCATAATGCCAAGCTGAAATAAGTTCAGAAGTCTCGCGCCAACGTAGAGCAGAAAATCTACAAAGCATTGTATCACAATACAGCAGAAGACATGTGGATGGACCAAAAATATAGAGATAGACCTAATAAGAAACAGGTCTTCACATGATTTTATTTTTAAAAATACTATTTAGCCGCTGAATAGAATTGTGCTGTGTATCGTTACTGGGATGTGATCTTATATCGTATAGATGAAATTTTGTCTATATCGCACCGCCCTTACCGGGCAAAATAACAGTTTAAAATATAGCTTAGCCTGTTTCATTTGAAGTTGATAAGGATTTCTGCCAACAGCTGTTGTCATTCTGTTAAACTATTATACATCAGATTTTATAACAGATAACCTCTTTATAGTTGCTGTCGTATTTTTCGGAAACTGTGTGTCCACAAAACAAAAGTCACTTCCCTTTCTTGTTCACGAGTTCCTCATCTTGTTGTTTGTGAGGAGCGCTTGGCCTCCGAAACATGTAAACCTTTTTATGGTTGGCAGAACTGTTGCTATTTCTAGAATGATCTAGACAGTGATATAGTTCTGTACCTTTTTAGAGATTTTTTTTTTTTTAACTGTTGGCTCATCCGGTACAAATCGTGGTCAGATTATTTTGGTGTTATAACAACTCTTAATTTGCCAGTTGCTTTCATACTGACTGACGTTCTTGATTTGGGGAAAGGAAGATCTCTGCACATTATGAGCTGTCAACCTAAAATAATAGGTTAGTCACTATTGCCTAATGTATGTCCCTCTTTAAGGTGATGACTCGATCATAATGTTATGTAACTGCAGCCCTGTATTTATTTGTGGCTCAGTTTTTTTAGGTCACCTCAACAACTGTTGATTTCAGCCATGGTAGAGCTCAAAAGTCTTCACGTGCTGCACCGTTTAGCCTAGTCATATCTTTAAAAGCCTGTTTTGCTTTTTTTAAAACCTTGCTGCAGGCTAAGGCTCGGGGACTCTGACCAGCCGACCAGCAAACAGAAAATGAGAAGCTTGTATGTTGACCACTGTTGGCATGGATACTAGAAACATGACCTCGCTGTAAAAAAAAAAAAAAAAAAAAAAAAAGTCTTGACTACTGGCATTTCCATCAACAAACCACATAGTTAGTAGGTAGTACTGGTAGTTGTTTCTCCCTGGTTACCGTGTCGGGGATCTAAACAACCATCCAAGGACATGATTCTTGCCAAATAAAGCAGATTACCTTTGGTTGGTGGTTAACCTGGTGAACTGAAAAACCGAATTAAATACGTAATGTGTTTAAAAAAGTAGTTGTTAGGACGCCTTCATACTACAGCTAAATTAAAATGCTATCAATGATACTCTGTGGAACAGCATGTAGTTTGAACAGACATTTAGGATGACATTGCCTTGCAGAAGACCCTCTGTTCAAATTCCTTTCCTTCTCTGGCATGTCGAGCTGACGCACTTTCCAGGCACCATCATGGAATTCATGTCTGTCAGAATGAGATCAGGGCTAGTGCAGTGTGTTTCTCTTTTGTGCACCTACAATTCAGGCATTCTCACCAGATTCGTACATTTTTTTCAATGATAGCTATTTATCTTACTTGCTTGCAGTATAGAGCAGCAGTTTTAGTATTTTCGAGCCTTTAGAGGACCTAAAAGCTTTGGTGTTTTGACTGAGAGCACTATTTCATAACATTGGACTTAATTTGCACTGAAGCCATCTAGCTGTACAACAGTTCAGTTTGCTGCGTTAATACTCCGATATGTTCAGCCTCATTGCTACAGTGATAACTGAGCAAAAGGTCTGAGTTTGGTTGATGGTTTTCTAATGTTGCATCAAAATAAGACCTTTTTATATGGTACATAGAATATAGGGAAGGGCGGATTTTTTAAAACACGGCTTTTCCAGAGTTACAGCTACTTTACAGTCAAGCGGTGAAAATGCATCTTTCAGAAATGTTTTTGTTTTATTCTTTGAGCTTTGCTAATTTCATATGTATTTCATATGTGCGTGTACTGCAGTTTGTTCCAGCAGTAATTTGTTGTTGTTTGTTTGTGGACCACAAGGAATAATGGGAAATGCTTTTCAGACCCCCAGAAAATCCACAGTTTGATACCTGAACAAGCAATGAACTGTACGAGCCTAGCTCCAAAATAAGCTGCAGTCCTAAAACGTATATAGATGACAGATAACGGGGATTAAGTAACGTACTCGAGATGTCTCATTGACCACACCAGATTGACACACTTCTTTTTATTAAAGGGAGCAGAATCCTTCAAGGTGAGAAATGCAAAAAAAAAAAGACGATCACTGTTAAACGATCATCTGTTTTCTGAATGCCCAAAATACCTGCCTATAAAACAAAGTTCATTAAGTACTAAAACAAAGTACATTTTCAACAAAGATAAAACAAATAAAGTACTAACGAACTAAAGTTCTTTGACCATCACCAAACTAAACTTAAACATTTAAGGACAAGATAACAGAACACTCCTAGTGAGACAATGCCTTTCCGACCACAAAATGCCTGAAGAGCTTGGAGTGGCATTGAAGTTGTTTTGTACAGGTCTTATCTAAGTCTTGCAATAAAAGGTCTCAGGAGTACATTTGTCCTAAAATAACTAACTTCATGACTGGCAGCCAAGTCTAATGTGTAACGTTTCCCACAAGTGGTATGTGAATGGTATTGATCAGAAAAAAGAAGTCTTTTTGATTGTGGCGGCAAGACTGTGGGACAGTTTACCGTTGGGTATCAGGGACACATAATTGATAGCTTGGTTTAAAACCAAATTGAAAACCTATTTTTATTGGTTGGTCTATGCCAGTGGCTGAGACTTGTCGTTCTTGTGTCCGTACGTAATTAAATTGATGTGTTTTGGTTTGATTACATGTCCAGACTCACCTGATCATTATGTGGGTTCCACTACTTTGTGCATCATCCTGCAACTCCACCTGTTCCTCACGTCCTTTGCTAATGATCACAAACAGATGCTGCCTGCTGAGTTAAGTGTGATTCAAAGAAACAAGTGGACAGTGAATAAAGAAATGGGTTTCTGAGCTCAGGTTTTCATTTCTGAGCAGGTTTCAACAGCTTTTTGTGCTCTAAAATGACTAAGCCACTAGCAGGTGTTAAACCCACTCAAGAAACAATTCTACTGAAACCTGAAGGTTTTTGATTACCGCGCATGAAAAACGAGCTCCATTATTAAGATCCAGGGCTGCTGAACCTTTCCCTGTTTGGGTTTTGTTCCTTGTCGTTTCATTGAAGGTTTTGAGGTCAGGGCTCGGTGTCGTGTTACTCCTCGTGCCGTTTTCTCCTTCATTCATGTTCCACTGTGTGGTGCCTCGTTTCAAGTTTGAAACTGGGAGGTTACCGTTATCATTATTTAATGCATTCGTTATTGGTTGCAGCTACGTTGTTGCTATATTTAGTCAATCACTCTGGTTCACCTGGCATGCAGGCAGACTTTGTGTATGTACAGATGTGCCTGGTGGCCACTATTGCTCATGCAGTTCAGCCATAATGTGTAATCGAGGCTGTTTTTTTCTGTGGAACTCATGTTGCAGGCCAGATGGAAAGTTTTTGCTGTGTTAAGGAGGGGACGGTTTGGATAACTGCTCTGTGCTGTAAGAGATTAGATAAGCTGTGTTTGGGTGGGATTTGTTTACTCAGAACACCGTGGCTGGGTAGTACTGTCTCCCTCTAACACTCTCATTGTATGTGGTGGTAATAGGTCCTAACGTGCTGCCCTCCTTTCCCAAATATACACCTAATGTACATATACAGCACCCTGACAGGCTTGCGGTACGCTTACGCTTGCACGTATCGGGAGCGGTGTGTGTGAAAGTCAGCTTTATGCCCTAGTACTGTATGTTCTTCCTTTGTGTATCGTGCAATTGGGAAAAAAATCCTCGAGTTTGATCCATGGCGCTTCTAATCTCCTGTTTATTGGCGCTATTGTAAACCCTATCCAGACCCGGGGCTTTGTAAAAGACAAGCTTTGCTCTGCTCCCTGTCCTCTTTGGAGAGATTAGGACCTGTTCAAGGATTCTGGTGGCACTAGTGAAGAACAGATATAGTCGAGCTTATGGCTTGCCTGCTGCATTGTCTAGTAAATTTACATGGTTCATGCCTCACACATCTCACAAGAGTGAACAAATGAGACACATGTTTGTTAGTTTAGCACCTTTGTGGTGTGCAGTTATCACACTTAAGCCGGTTAAATAAAAAGGAGGGGAAATGTGTCTTTTTGTTTTGGGCATTTATGCAAATTTTGATGTGCAACGTGCCCACGGCAGTGACCGGAGGCCAAGTCATCACCTTGACTTTTTGTTGCCATGCAACATACAACCTTTCACTGTCGCAATTTTCGGTGAAACAACATTATCCTGCTGACAGTTTAAGGAAAACGAAAACCTGCGAATATCATGAATGCTATTACCCAAACGTTTCCCAGAGCATCACACCACCAAGGAACATGTCAGTGATTTTAATATTATGGTCAATGGGGTACTCGCATGATTTTTTTATTTTTTATTTATTTATTTTTTTAAGGCATTAATAATCTCACAGCAACTTTGTTGGTCCTGAAATACCCCTGATCCTTCTCTTATACTTTTTATAACCTGAGAATTTCCACTGGGTCACTGTGATATGGTGTCATGAAGATTTGCAGAAGTTCCGATTTGCATCTGAGTGTGCTCATTAGCAACAAATACTGACTGTTCCATTCTGTTATACGGTAGGTGTAAATGTGTTCATTCAAATTCAGCCTGACTTATGTGACTTCCACAGAGGACAGGTATGGCTAAAATTTGACATGGAGGTTTCGTGTTTTGTGCCGGCACTTTTTAAGTAAAAGTTTGTACTATAGTCACGTTCCTGACCCTCTTCTGTGTTACGAGTGGGTCCTTGTTTGAAAAACAGACAAACGTATGCGTATTAATTATGCGCTTAAACATTAACCGTAGCTTTCAAGATTGTGTGTGTCTCTAAGAAGGAAACAAAGTTACTGACAACACAGAATGAAGGGGGAGCTGGGAAAATCCTGGGCAATTCCCATGCCTACAACATACATGCTTTGGTGCACTGATGAATTCTTATTCTTTCGACTGTTTAACTAGCTAAACTTGATTTTTTTTTTGTCTGTACTTCACCCAAGTTTTCCAGCCACTACATAGTTTCACACAGCTTGCTCTTGGGCTTCCCAATGTTTGGTATTATGGCCCACTGAAGTTTCATCTAACTGTATATTTTCCTCAGCTTTTTAAAGCTCGATTTATTGATCTTCAATAATACATGCAGATTAAAATTTGACTATTGTGAACGAAAATGTGGCCTTGTGGAATGTGGGGCGAAGCAAGAACAGCACCATAGACGTTTTGAACAAAACAGGCATTAAGTAATAATGTAATTTAGCAGGTCAAGACCAAGTACAATTCCCGTTTGAACAGTGTGAGACAGAATAGTGGGAAAAGATTTGCTGCACCTTTTGAGGCACCTGATATATGATGTTAGCAGAGAAGACGCGACACGACAGGATTAAGTCACAGAGAAAAGTATTGGTTGGATGGTTGTGCAACTGTGAAAGAGCTGTTAGCCATTTTTGGCGAGGACAAAACGAATTGTTCATTAAACAAATAATGCAATTAATGTGTGATTTCAATTATTTGGGAATAAAAAATTTGTCTAATCACATTTCAGCAAGTTAACTTGAAATTATAGCTTGAACACTTGTCGTTAAAATGTAGAATATTAAAGGACCGCACAAATCGCAGCACATAAAGAACAGGCAACGGAATCCACCCTATAAATGAGGGACCTTGATTTTAGGGGCTTGTGGCTTATCGCTGCATCCTACGATCAAGGGTTTATTCTGAGCTCGTCCTTTTCAGCTGTGTAAGTTGGGCTGTGTCCATACAAAAATGAGACGCAGTGTTATTCGTTATGTGCTTCCATCTGTCTCGTTTTGTCACTTTAGTAAGGCCTTTTTGAACGTTAGGTGGCTGGTGCAGGATATAAAGGCTGTGAGCCTGCTGGAGCAATATTAAAGTCTGATTTTTGAGGCTCCGTTTCGAGTATGTGGATCTTATGTAGGGTTTGGTATCGAAATCCCATTCCAGTTCTAATCCTTGTCCCTGATACAAAACAGAAATTCAGTTCCACGCAACAGTTCCTGTTAACACTTTTTATGATTTAAATACATGGCTGCAATTAGTGCAGAAATATTTACTAAAGAGGCATCTGTCTCCGAGGACCAGTATATCATGTGATCACAGATCATCATATGCACTGCTTACAAAAAATAGAGGGTATTTAATTGGCGGCCATTTCATTTTTAAATGCCCCCTGTTTTTTGTAAACAGTTTAGTTTCATTTCGATACGTTCCTCTAGAGCTTTAGAGGAAGATGGATGGTCAAAAGCGGTCAAAGGTAAATTCAAAGTGTGGAAAGCTGAGTTGATTTAAAGGAAGTTGCACCTTTTAACATGGCAAACATTCAAGGCATGTTAATCAGATTCAGCAGTGTCCCAGGTTTGAGCAGCTTCACTCTCCTTTAACGAATGCAGCGTTGGACGGGACGGTCTAAAATGCTTAACACGAACGAAGCTTAATGTGGTTTAATGTCCTAAAACCTGGGAAATGATCTAGGAAAGCAAACTTCTCGAGTTAACTACATAAGTAATTCATAAGTAATTTCTACTGCTGAAATGATTAACTCTTTTTTTTTTTTTTTTTAAATTAAACCTTTTTACGTTAAGCTTTTCTTGCCATTGGAATGAATTATTTCCCTTCCGTCTTCGTTTGCCATTTGAACAGTAGAGATTACTTATCAGTAATAATTGAGAAAAGTTTTGTTTTTCTAAAGCGCTTCAAGGTACGTTTGTGTTACTTATCATAGGTTTAGATTGAAAGGAAAAAGTTTACTGTAAAACTATTAGGCCTGCATTTTAAATTTTAAATGACTGTTATGAACTGTTATGTATTAGCAGATTTGGAATTGGAATAAGAAGCGTAAAATTGTTTGGAAAAAGCATTTGAAAAGTTTTCTGGGGAGTGATAAATCCTGTTTCTCGATCTGGAAGTCTGATGGACGAGTCTGGGTTTGGTGAATGCTAGGAGAACGTTACCTGCATGACTGCATTGTGCCAACTGGCGAGACTGTGGCCTATAGCCTATTGGTTAAGATTCTACACTATGGACCACAATACCACTTTTGCCACTGTTGGCTACTTGAGCAATACCCTTAACCTATAATTGCTTGAAAATGCTGTAAATGTCAACTGTCAAGTTTGGTGTAGAAGGCGTAATGTTATGGGATTGTTTTTCAGGGTTTGGTCTAGACCATTTAGTTCTACCCAAGGAAAATCTCGATAAATTAACAAATTCTTCTGGATGAATGGGCAAATCTTCTTACGGACACAGTCCAAAATCTGTAGAAAGCTTTCCCAGATCAGTGGAAGCTCTAATAGCTGCATCAAGGGACCGCCTCCATGAAATGTGAATTCAGATGTATTTCTATAGCGCTTTCTTACAATGGAGCATTTTCTCAAAGCAGCTTTCCAATCTTATATATTTTTTAAAAGGCCAATCGCAAATTGAGCAAGCCTAGGGCGGCAGTGGAAAGGGAAAAACTCCCTGAATGTTGAAGGAACAAACCTTGGGAGGACAAAGATGGGTATAACCGACAATTTAACTGTTAATAGCAAGAATGGTATATGCTAGATGTGGATGTGGATCCCAGTAAATGACTGTTTCAGGGCAGCTGGTCCGACAGGCCAGACTTTACTGAAAACAGTCTGTCACTTGTTCAGCACAGGTCCATCATCCTGTTATCCATCAGACCTGTGGGAAACATCATATTAGGTTTTGTGTCTCTGCCATGTTGGTGTACAGCCATAGTTAGACTAGCAGAAGCAGGTTTTTACTGTTATCCAAAATATATGCTTTAAAGGTAATAATGGGAGAATGCTCAGGGTGTTCTCGGGGGTGAAAAGACAGTGATTACTTCATGACACAGGAAATACAGTGACGACGAGGAGAATATTTCCGTATTTATCGTCTACGTTGAAAAAAGAGCTTCAAAATCAAAGTTTAAGTCCAGCTTTTATTGGCTGGTTGTCTGTGTATGATGCACGTCAGCAGATCGGGATTAGTCCCTGTGTTCTGTGGCTTTGTAGATGTTTGCCTGCAGCTTTAGCTACTGAAGTACTGGTTGGTTGATTTAGGAGACGTGCACATATGAGAACGTTTAATCCCTGATGGTTGCCTTGCAGGTCTTTGCGTCTACCTGTCAGATCTGTCCGTGTGTCTTCCTATTCCCCCCCCCCAAATGCCTAAATCCCGCTGTCATCACAGCGCAAGTCGTGTGCCAGACGTTTTAAGTACCCATTTAGCTCATAGAGATTCACTGGTCTGCTTTCAGGCTTATCTAGTTTATTACACCCTGCTTTTACATTGCCAGGGCTTGTATGTACTCTGAAATGACATCAGTTGTTATTCGGTGGGATCTGCTTACAGTTTGAGAAGATCCTTTGTGCCTTTTTGCATGTCTGGCGTTATGGTCGAGCTTCTACACGTTAGGTGCTGACATGACGATGCGTTGTTACCGACTGCCACACGCTCATCGCCCCACGGTGGCCTTCAACAGCTCCATCATCGTCTCTGTCGCTAGGCAGCCAGCATTTTTCCCCGTTGTCAAGGCAGCAGATGTTTAGCAATGACGTCAGAAGTTCTGCTGCAGTTGGGAATGGCGTGTGAGATAGCGAGTGCAGGAAGAAAGGTCAATTTAGGTTCATTCTCATGCACTAAAATGACAAACTGCCGCTATGATTTGGAGCTCCACTGTTTACGCTGTTTTCTGTCACGTTCTGTTTTTAACCCATGCTCTGGACGGTTGTCCTGGGACCTGCACCTGGGTTCCCCCTTCCGAGTCTCTGTGTCCTCATTATGTTCAGGTTGACCTTTTTTTTTTTTTTTTTTTCTTTTTTTTTCTTGTCGTTCTCTGCCCAGAGCCGTCCAGTCACCTACCAGTTGTCACAGAAACCACTCCTCTGACGCTGTGTGTGTGTGTGTGTTCTTGTTGTTGCAGGGCTCCAGAGATCATCTTGGGTTTGCCCTTTTGTGAGGCCATAGACATGTGGTCACTAGGCTGCGTCATCGCTGAGCTGTTTCTCGGCTGGCCGCTGTATCCCGGCGCTCTGGAGTATGACCAGGTAACTCATTAAGCTTACTTAAGGTCCACTTACAGTGCTGGGTCACAGCATCTCAAAGCTGTTTTTTTCAGTTGCTTTGACTAACAGCTCGAGTGACATGACACCTGTTGGCTTCATCCAAGGCAGAGGATTTTGCTTAAAGGAGCAGTTTGTCCAAAAATACTAAGCACACACACTTTTTGTTTGAAAGACAGGATTAATGCGTTCTGTGTTTGTACTGGAGCTCGGTAAGACGAACATATTTAAATAAAATGAGAACCTTAACAGCTTCCAGTAATGGTCCATTTGTTTACTAATTATTTTACAGAATATAATCGAGAATGCAGTTTATGGATCTGCGATTAGGTTTGCCATTATAGATTCTGCTTATCAGTCCACGTCTTTGTCGAGTCCCTTATTGGTTCCTGATCAATTTTCTACGGGAAACAAGTCAGTATGAGCACCGCTCGTTTATCATCATCTCCGAGTCTGTACACGGTGTAGAATGTCTGCTCAAACAATAAGGAGAGTTTATTTTGAAATATCCCCATTATTTTGTGAGCAGTATATGTGCAGCAACAATCTGCCATCATCTGAACTGGATGAAATGAGAGCATTTTAGAAAGCACTTGTTTTTTTGACTGACGTTTGACCGGACGGATTTAATAACTGAGGTTTTAACAATTACAGCAAACTATAATCGGAAATGAAAATCTGTCTCGAAACTCCAGACTTTACGCCGTAAGCATCTGCTCAAATTATGTCTTACTTTGATGTTTCGTTTACGCTGCTTTATTGCGTTTATTTTTTTAATGGCATTTTATCTTTTTTTTATGCATTAGCTACATATTCTTTAAGCTGTTTTTAGACTTTTTTTAAATACTTATTATTTCAACTGTTAATACAAACTTGTTTGACTAGATCAGTTAGTTTTATTCTTACATTTAACATCTAGGCCACCCAAGGAGTTCAAATCTTGGACCTCCCAAGGGTTCTTCCTTATAATTTTTTAAGGGAGATTTTCTTCCTTGCCACCGTCACCCCTAGGCTTGCTTAAGTTGATAGTTGCCATAGAAGATGTCCTAAGATGATGATCCATAAACTGCATTCTCGAATAGTAAACAAATTGCTGCAAAGCTGCTTGAAGGCGATTGGGGGGGGGGGAATGTAATAAATATGAAAGAAATGCTTTTGATTATGATTTGACTTGACTATGGTCATACCTGTTCATCGTAATGCGGCTAATAAACATAAATAAACATTCAGGCGCGTGTATTATAATGTAGGATAGTCATCGTCTGTATAGACGGGACGCTCTTTTGCGGCACTTGTGGTGAACAGAATCAAATCGATGTCGTTCTTTATATTTTAGCCCGTGTTTCGTTGTTAGAAGTTTCTGCGCACTGTTTCTTTGTGTAATGAAGCCACGCCCTGGAGCGTTTTTACCTGTCCACTGTGGTGACTTTTTTTTCCCTGCAAGTTTCAAATAATGTAGATGCAAAGTTTGGCTTTGTGATGCCTGACCTTTTGCAAAAGTGCATAACTTCAGAGACGGAAGATTCCGATGGATTCTGCTGTTCTCAGGTGGAACTGGTTCTTGTTTCCCATCCCTAACAGGAATGAGATGATGCATCTAAGCTGACTTGATGATTTGCTAAGAATTTAGGGCTGAAAAGGGCAAGACAAGACAGAGAATTCCGGGTCAGAGAGCAGAGACACAAGTCCAGATAGCAAATGAAATGTTCCAAGTGGCTTCATACAAGGAGCCTAAATGGCAGATAACGTCTTTAAAGCAAAGTGATTCCTAGTCTAGTGTGACTGCTGTAAAACCCTACACATAATAGCTAAAGTTAGCCACCCTGCTAAATGTTCTGAAATGTATTTCAAGCTTAAGTTTTGTTATTTAGATTAATTTCTCTAGAGATGGTCTGCATCAGTAATAGCTGTCAAACAAATAGCTGAGCTAGAAATCTGCCATTAATGTTCATTTAATGTTTAATCTTGTGGATTCAAAACACTCAAACCTCTATGTAAAAGTCACAAGTTCGTTTTTACTTTGTCAAAGCACTGTTTTCTGAACAGATATGTTAAAACCCCACTATTGTGCAGATTTTCAGCAATAAAACTGCAGTGATCTCGCCTCTGTCTGGAGTATTACAAAGTCACAATCAGAATTTGCTGAAACAGCGTCACGGCTGCCCCAGCCCAGGCTTTGAGTGTCAGAGCACAGGGTAAACATACACATTGTGTTTTATAGGGTGTGGACGTTGTGGCATTGCTGTGAATGAAAAGCTCGTTGCTATAACTGGAAGACGTCCGTTTACTCATTGGTTTTCAGGCACTTTTCTTAGTTCTTTCAGTAATATTGAAGCCATGGATGCAGGCTGCACTATGTTGTTCCAAAAATGATACAATCGTACAAAAATGGGCACTGAAATATACAGTTTGAGATCCTCTAAACATAAGATGCTCACAACAATTAGAGGATATTTCATTATGGGATGTTTTAAATAGTTTAAACCGTTAAAAAGTTTTCTTTAAATCATTTTAAAGTGTCCCCTAATATTTGTGAGCAGTGTATATCATTTTTGCTTCGTTGAAAGAAATTCAGGACTGAAAGGATCAAGTCCCACTGCACTCATGGTTCATACACTCTCAAGAAAAACCACAACTGCTGGTAAAAAGCGAATGGCGTAATGCGGTCAGGGATCACAAAACAATTAGCATTCATGCATTCATTTTCCATTCCCACTTAAAACAAGTCAAGGTGGCAGTGGTGCCGGAGCTTATTGTGTGCAAGGCAGTTTATCGATGAGATCTGTGCTGTGTGCTTTTGGAGTCGAAATTTCATTTTTAAAAGATTTACATTTGATACTGAACCTTAGACTTGGTGGGATTTAGGGTTATATTATGGACATGTTCACAGTTGTGCATGATGGGCTGTGAAAGGTGTTTAATGTGCAGTTAGTTGAGTTTTTTACATTTTTAATTTTTTTTTTTTAAACAAACACCCAATAATTCAGAAGTTTCCAGTCTTTTTTTTTTTTTTTTTTTGGTAATCCTAGACCCATGTTTAACACTGAATCTTTTCAGACTATCCTTGTGTGAATTTCATCCACACTGCCTGTCCTGTATCAGACCTGTTGGTTCGATCTGGTTATGTGATGTTTTCCTCTGTGCCCACTATAAATTTTGGCTCATGCCACACTTGGGTCCGATTCCACTCCAGGCAGCAGAATGTATTTATATCCGAAAGCCGTAGTCGTCTCTCAACCCCCCGCGCATGCACCCTTTTTTTTTTTCAGCCTGCACGATCAGCAGTTTCTCACTTCAGTGCTTTCTGTGTTTGCCTTGTGGCAACCTGATCGCGTCTCTAAGTCCCCCATGGTGCCACAAACAGCAACAGTACTTGTTTAACGAGGCAGCATTGAGTCCTGGTGCTTGTAAAATGAGACCAGGGCGTCATAGTGAAGTTAGAAAGTAAAGAGACTTGGAAAGGAATTAAGAGGGCGGGTGAAAATGGTCTGTTCTTTCTGCCTCTGCCACGGAGGCTTTTGTAGTGGCTTGTCTTTTCAGTGTCTGAGGCCCTCTGTGACGATGTTTCTAAGGAAAAAAAGGAACATGGGTTAAACTTTTTGATGAGAGACTGTGTGACGAAGGCAAACAGTGGCACAAAGATTATCTAAAAAACCAGCGTGCCCTCTCTAATAAGCACTGGCTGTGTTATGATGAGCACATCGGTGATCTTTTTGTTCTACATTATTTTGAGAACTGGAATCACTAGCCTTGTTTAAACATGCCCTTAACCATAGAGGACGCTTGGGTGTGGATTAGGAATGGGAACACGTTTCTTTTTCGCAGTCCTCTAATCAATTGGCTGGGTTTGACAGAACAACTGTTTGGCATGCACAAATTAGCAGAGAAACCATGCAACAACTTGTTTATGGCGAACATAACGCTGTAAAATACAGTCAAGCTTTTGAAATGAATAGTTTGATGGAGTTAATTCAAGTGTTTTAATTTACCCCAATTGTACATGACCAGTCTTTTTTGAAAAGACAGAGGACACAGCACAGGAAAAAAAAGATTCACTTAAAGAACCACAGCCTAAAGAAGTCACCAGTCTTGGAAGCATGGACCAATACAGAACAATAGAACATGGTTGGGGTTTCATGGGCTGGAACATGAAACATTGAGGAGCTCCTTGTTATTACTGTTTTAAGATCCACAATTTTACACAGCAGCACTTTTAAGGGAATATGATGCACATATTGCTTATGCTAGCAGGCTGTTACTGAAAAACGACTTTCCCTGGAAAACCCGTAGACCCTTGGAACCTATATATCATTTGGCTCATACAGTGTGTCATGAGTTTATAAAATATTGGGGTGAAATCAGCCTGAGAGCGCGCACTCGCGCGCTAATTGTTAGACAGATTGACAGACGTGCTCTTAAGAATTAAAATGGGAAATGGATATGTCTCATCTATATCTAATTCACGTTTGGAATTGCGAACCCTGCTGGCAGAAAAGAGAATCGCAGTCTTGAAAGGCTGGGGAAAAACACAATCCTGCTTTCGTCAGTGAGTGTTTCAGGTTTAATGAAAGATATAAAGATTTAACGCTTCTTCATTAAATGCAACGATGAACTCTGCTCCAGAGTTTTTTTTTTTTTGTTATGCATGTTGTTAGCAGAAACGCTTCAGTTCCCAGCGATTAACATCAGTTACTAGAAGTTGTAGACAAACATATTTTAATATTGTATAAATATTGTAGATTCACCATATGTTAAGCAACTGAGTTGAAACCCATTTGGTTTAATTCTTGCTAATAGCAATTTCGAAAGGAATGTTTAGTCCTCTGTTCGTCTGGGCAGAGGAATGCTGGTCGATGGGAAATGGGTTGAAGAATTTACAAAGAGAAAATGTATTAACGAAACAGAAAAATCAAAAACGTGTTTCCGTTGTGTTTGAACAGTGATGGATTAACAGCGATCAATGTTGGCTGTGTCAAATGTTTTCACAAGACCTAACCCTATCTGTGATCAATTTTCACGCATGCTATCAGTAATATAGACGTTTTTTTGTGCATCGTTAAAAAAAAATGCAGATGTACCGAACAAAAAGCTTTTTAGTTTAGCTTTCTCTATTGATTTTGGCAAGGCCGTTTTATTACACTGCATCACTCCTAATGACTTAAATGCAAAGCTGGCAGTAACCATGATTTTATTAAATTGCAGGTTACCACAACAAGCCGGTTAATCTTCCAGGGGCACACCCCAACTCTTCTTGCCCTTGCCTTTCTCTTTCAATAAAAATAAATACAAACCTAATAAGGAAAACCAAACAAAGTAAAGTAACACATTTTACTGATTAACAATAAACGAAAAATCTTCAATGACGTGCAGTAATCTTTTACTGGATATCATGGCAGTGTAACGTTATAAGGGACAATTTAATAAGCTGAGCTTAAATCTAATTACGCTTGCATAGACTGCCCACCCAGTGACCGGGCAGAGATTGGTTTGTTTCTTAGCTCTCCGTGGTGAGGAACCTTGTGCATTTGTGAGTAATCTTGTGCAGTTGTCATCTGGTTTAGTCATGTTAGGAGAGGCCAACATCTTAGCTTGGCAAGTCAACAAAGCGTTTCGATGTGGATTTTCCTGCTGAGAGCTAAGCTTTAATGCAACGTTCCTCCTGTGTTCAGGAAGAGCAGCCAAAGTCCAGCCAAAGGGCGCCAGAAATCTGAGCACTAAACAGTGAACAAAAACAGTACATGTATCTTGAGTTTTGTGACTTGAGAAGTACAATGTCCGTGCCATTTTCAGGATATCAAGTCGATTTTTTTTTTTTTTTTTTGCATGCAGGAAAGCATTTTGTTTTTTCCCCCCTTAACTTGATCATTTCAAATGCTTTAAGATGAATTGGTATTGTAGGCCAAGAGGAACCACATTTGACATTTTAGATTCTTTTTTAAGCAGAAGCAAAGGAAATGAGTATACGCCATAAAATATGTTGTGGTGTCTTATTTTGGTCATCTTTACCACTTTCACTGGAACTGATAACTCACTGCAGCTATGTGGTCAAATCCTTAAAGCGTTCGAAACTTTTCTTCATGACTAAATATTTCTGAAACCTTTTCTGCAAGTAAGAATTTCCACTTTGCCGTCTCGATTGGCAAAAGGGGCATATTGAACATATTCCCTCATTTTTGTGACCAGTATACATGGTAAATACGCATTGCACCTTAATTTAATAAGAACACACCATGTATAAGAAGATCGAAACGTTTAAAATCCTCATTAGAACTGTAGACTTGCAGCCATAGTTATTACTGCGTTTATGATGTAGAAATATTCGGCATTGCATATACCTTTTATATATTTATGTGCATATACCCAAGATTCTCTTGCGCCAAGCTGCACATGTACACAGGCAAAAGTATTTGGGAATACTTCATATCCCTTAATCCCATATCCCAAATTATGGGAAAAGTTAGGCTGTCTTCACATTTCAACATTTACAAAATGATTGTCAGTGCTTGTCAGCAAGTTTTACACAATAACATGGTCAGTGGAACCTTAACAGGTTTTAAAATTCATTTAAAAACAAAGTCATTCTTCCAATTTGGATTCAATGTTTTTATACTGTTTTTTTATTTAAATGTTCTCATTTTAGTAAGCCCCATTAATATTATAATAACAAGAGGCAGCTATTCTAATGTCTAATATAAGTGTTTTTAAAACATTTGAATGACACAATATATTGTCCACTTGCCATCACCAAAACAATACCAGAAATACTGTTTTGTTTTTTTTCTTTCTCAGCGTTGTTCCTGGCACGTGAGATATCAGCTTGTACGTTTGTTTCTTAAAAACGGCCTCGTATGTCTAGTAGAAAATTCCTTCTTCATTTTTTGTTAAAGCTTCTCGTATACTCATAGACGTGCTATGCTCTATAAAGGAAAAAAAAAAAAAAACACTTTATTTAATGTCAAATATGAATATTTTAACTGAATAATGTTTTTGTATGCATTTTATTAAATATTACAATCCTTTGAAAGCCTTTAGTCACTTACATGGCTACATGAGATACATCCCAATGTGGAAGAACAACCAAAAACATGCAGTTGTTCCAGAGTCACTTACCAACACTTGTTGAGGTGTATAAAGGACACGCTGATGTTCTGGTTAACATGGCTCAAGAATAGAGATAAGAAGCAAACAAATGCAGAAATGAACTGAGCGTTTGTAATTAAGGTTACATGACGTGAAAGACGGAAACATGTATAAAGAATATTTTCGGCTGTGAGACATGCATTAAAACATTTATGTCATTTAGCAGACTTTCTTACCCACATTGGTACAATCTTACAATCCAATTGTAGGTTAAATGGTCTTGCTCAGGGATCGGATAGTGGCAGCTTGGCAGAGGTGGGATTTGAACCCTTGACTTTCTGGTCCATAAGCCTAAAACACTTTAAATACTGGGCGACCACTGACACTTCAGCCACTTTAACCACTCCTTTAACCACTGGGCGACCACTGACAACGATTGTTCAGAACATTCGCATAAACAGCAAAATCAATTACGATTTAAACGTTTCTCTTAGAACAATTGATGATAATCTGCTAATAATCATGATCTGTTTTTTCTTTTTCAGATTCGCTACATTTCCCAAACCCAAGGGCTGCCTGGGGAGCACCTGCTAAACGTGGGGACAAAAACGTCTCGCTTCTTTCGCAAGGAGTCGGACTCGCCGTATGCAGGCTGGAGACTGAAGGCATGCTTTCCTGATATTTTCACACTTCTGAGTAAAGGCTTGATTATATTTCAGAAGTACATTTTTCTTTAATGCATTTCTGGGCAGTTTAGACTCTAGTTACATATTAGGGAGGTAGGAAACAGAAATAAAGTACTTATGTCACTGCTGGGATTCACAGCGAAGGATTTGACTTATTATTGAAATGTTAATCATAGCGTTGACTTCATTGGTACTGAAAATCCACAGTCAGCATTTCTGGTAAAGAACTGTTCTTTAACTCTGATTCGAAGAAGGCTTCCTTAAGCTGGTGGTGCTATACTGTTTTTGAATTACATATTTGAATTTCATATTGGTGTTTACAGACGACTGAGGAGCATGAGGCTGAGACTGGAATGAAATCGAAGGAGGCCAGGAAGTACATCTTCAGCTGTCTGGACGACATTGGCCATGTAAGACATTAATGTCACAGCCACTTGTGTGTCGAGGCTCAAATCAGCACACAAACACATAACAGCAAAGTTACATTAATGATGTGCAGAGACAAATTTTATTACTCAACAACAAGTGTAAAGAATTTCATTTATAAAGACTACTCACAAAAATAAGGTTATATTTCAAACTTAATATGAAGAGGATCCATTTTTGGATGACCATACGCCCTTCTGTCTGTCTGTCCGTGCACCTGTCTGTGTGTATATCTGTGCGTCTGTCTGTCTGTGTGTGCGTGCGTGCGTGCGTGTCTGTGTGCGTGCGTGTGTGTCTGTGGGTGCGTGTGTGTCTGTGGGTGCGTGCGTGTCTGTGGGTGCGTGCGTGTCTGTGGGTGCGTGCGTGTCTGTGGGTGCGTGCGTGTCTGTGGGTGCGTGTCTGTGGGTGCGTGTCTGTGGGTGCGTGTCTGTGGGTGCGTTTGCATGACTGTCTGTGTGTGTGTGTGTGTATGTGTGT
>JAUZST010076954.1:0-21058 GCA_034779995.1 Parotocinclus haroldoi | reverse complement strand
CACACACACACACACACACACACACACACACACACACACACACACACACACACACACACACACACACACAAACAACAGAGAGGGTGAAGATAGGGAAAGCAAGCACTCATTTATCACTGGCATTCTCATCCAAAAATGTCTCTATGTGGGGTGACTTTCAGCTGTGCTAACCTTGCCCCAATTTGCCAGCTGTAACAGTTTGCTTTAACTTTCCCTGCTCTGCATTGATTTTCCTTATCTGAAACATTTTCCCATTTTCTTGGTAGAATAACATCTTTTGAGATCTTGCAGCCAGAGTCCACTGACCGGGGCATCGCAGACCCCGTTATGGCCATAGTTTAAATAAATCACAACAATGCTAAAAAGCAACCTCAAACAAATCTCACACAGTCTGAGGGAAGCACACTGAAATAAACGAGCAATATCAAAGGGATAAAAAATACAACTAAACTATCAAGAGGGGAAAGGAGATTTTCTAAGAATATCTTTCAGCAGTTCAAGTGGCTATCAGTTAAAAACAGAGGCCAGTGTTTCAGTTTACATATAGAGTCTCGATTTAGATTCCTTTGGCCAAAAAGGAGGGAGGGGAGAGATTAAATTTGTGTTTGTTTTCACTGATCCTGATTTACCGGTTCGCTTATCTCAAAGGGTGAAACAATAGTGCAAATTTCTATCAGAAATCATTACAGGCCATTTCAAATCATTTCCGTGTGGCTAATTTCATAATGGTGGGAGGGAAGTATTGATTGTAACCAGATGCCACATTATTATCTCACCCTGTGGAAAACTGGACAGGGCAACTATGGAGTCTACAGAATAACATTACAGTTTCTATCCTCCCTATGTGCTCCTGTGACCACAGCACAACACATCAAATTAAGCCATTAGCAAACAAACTGCACAAAAGCACTTGAACTTTTCCCCACTGGAAAAAAATGATGCTCACATTTAAAACTCTGCACACTATATAACAATTTACTTGGGCCTTCATCTGATCACCACAGGCCAGGCCATATTCAAACACGCCTACCCCATATCAGGTTATTTTCACTTTTACTCAGGAAAACACTAGAAGTTGTGAAACTTGTTTTCAGTGCTACTGAACCTATACATGAACCTATGCAATATCCAATTCCAGCTGAGTGGCATTTCCTGTGTAATTTATCTACTACAGATGTCCTTTAACTACTCTGTGCCTAAAAGGTTCACTGTTGTTGTATGATGAAAGGAGAGGGTTGGAAAAGTCAGCCTCAGATCTCCTCCAAGGTTTACGACTTGCATGTTTTTCAAGAAAAGTCCCACCGTATAGGAAAAGAAAATGTGTAAATTGAGGTACACTGAGATTTTTTTAAATGTCAGCATTTTTTTTGTGGTTGGATAAGGCATGCAGATTTTACTCAAAATGCAAATATAACCAGCTCTTTAGTGGTTACTCCACAGTCAATGCTAAGTTCTGCGGTTGTTGGGTTACAGTTTCAAAAGTTGCCTTTCCCAAAAATCACTGCAGCTATTTTGAAAACCTATGTTAGACTTTGATTATTAGTTAATACTGTTTATCACATCATGTATGGAGTAAATGGAGTCATACTAAGGTGGAACACCGACATGGATGAGACAGATGATGCTAGATTTACAATCCTAATTTCAATGAAGTTGGGGCGTTGTGTAAAACATAAATAATAACAGATTACGATGATTTGCAAAACCTTTTCAACCCTTATTTAATTAAATAAACTACACAGACAAGAGATTTCAGTTTCAAGTAGATGAAACTTAAACTTTGTTTTTAGCCAAATGATCACTTATTTTGAATTTGATGCCTGCAACACGTCCAAAAAAGTTAAGACAGGGACAACAAAAGATTGGAAAAGTTGTGGAATGCTCAAAAAACACCTGTTTGGAACATTCTACAGGTTAGTGATTGTTTATAAAGGAAGCATCCCTGAATGGCTCCAAAGGTTGTTCACAAACAAGGATTTAAAGCACAGTGCACAGTCGTGTACTAAGGGTCATTTTAGAGACACCAATTAACCTAACAATGTCTTGGGACTGTGGGAGGAAACCAGAGTAAAACCGAAGTAAACCCACACACATAAAGGACCGAGGCCGCTCCACCCTGGGATTGAACCCGGGACCTTCTTGCTGTTAGGCAGAGGTGCTACCCACCCGAGCCACTGTGCTACCCTTTATTCTAAAAGTATATCCTAATTATTAAAAAAAACCTGGAAGTAAAAAAAAAAACATTAACCAACATGTCAAAACAGATCTGAACTGTGTCTACAACTGCAACCGTGTCATGCCTGTGTCATTGTCTGTATTTTCTCCTAATGTGTTTTATGTTCATATATCTGTGTTTGACACTAAACTTTGCTTCAGAGACAGCTGAATACAGTTTGGTCAAAGACCAAACACCCTCTGTATAAGGTGACCACAGTCTTCCTCACAGCAGAGATTCTATACCAGTGTTCTGGCACTTTGCTATCAAAGAACGCATCCTCTCAGAATGCAGACTCTAGTTTACCTCCATCATCTGCCAGGCATTCATGGAAAAAGATGGGGGAAACCATCAGCCTCACTTCTGGATACCATGTGCAATCGCACAGGCAATGTTCATGCACATCACTAGCTCTGCAAATTTACTCATTCTACCTAGATATTAAGGCCATTTGGTCACGTTTCCTCCTTTAGTCAGAGAACCCCAAACTCTCTCATTTGTTCTACCATTGTTTCCAGCCTCCTTTCATGCCTTAGCTCTCAAGTGCACCACTGGAGCAGGTGCGTCAATGCATCCAATCCCCCAAAGTCTCACTCTGGCAATAATCATGTCTGACTTTCCACCTGATATCAATATTCCAACATGATAACGATCCCAAACACATCTACAAGATGACCAATGCCTTGCTAAAGAAACTGAGGGTAAAGGTCAAGCATATATCCAGACCTAACATCTACCAGATCCGTTATGTCATCCTGGAGAAGTGAAAGAGGATTCTAGTGACAGCCTGTAAAGATCTAGAGAACTCCATGCTCACTTTTGATGGCTGTGTGTTGGGTTATTTTGAGGACACAGCAACTTTACACTGATATACAAGCTGTAGACTGACTACTGTACACTATATTAAAGTGTCATATCTTCACTGTTGTCCCATGAAAAGATATAATAAAACAGATACAAAATGGGAGGGGTTTACTCACTTTATATGATATTTTTTATTGATATTTCAATTTCTATCGTAGCATCACAATATATTTGTGTGAAAACATTCCTTTTAAAAATCGGAAGAACTCATGATCTTGGATCTTTACAACCATCCACAACTTTAGCAGGACTTTATTATTGGACACATTTACTACAACACCAAAATGACTTTAACTCTCTCACATATATGGTGTAAGTCCATCCCAAATTAGAACACACATATCTTGCTCTCTCAAACACAGACGAAAGCATAGGGAAAGGGGGGAGACCTTGCCTGCAGCAAGTGCAGCTACCATTAGTGCTTGACCTGTAGTGAGCAGGGAGAAAGAGACTCAGAGAAAGCGAGAGAATGTAAAAGGGAGAGAGAGAAGCTAAAGCACTGATTTATGAAGAGGCAGAGAGGGGGTTCACTTCCCAGAGTTGCTTTGATTCAAGGTGCTCTTGGCCTCAGCTTGGCAATTTATCACCCTGTACCACCAAGTCACTAAGTTTATCATAAGACTCACATACACACACACACACACACACACACACACACACACACACACACAAACATATATATATATATAGTTTGGGGCTTTTATAGGGCTTTTAGTTACTTATTGATGATAATTGGGCCCCAGGACCACGACACACCTTACACTAATATGATCAAAGTAAGTGTAAAACATGTCCACATGAAAATACATACATTCATAAAAACATGTGCACTGCCTGTGAGAGCTTGTGCTGTGGTGTAAAAGAGTCACATATCTCTAAGTCCAAATCAAATAAAAGTTAGCTTTCCTACTATCCATGGTTTGTTTCCATGCTGCTCCTCAGTGCTCCTCAAAGACAGGGAAATGCATTAAGATAAAACATTTTAAAATGACTGTGTTGGTATTTAACTGTGCTGTAGAGGTTGACATTTTTTCTGGAATCCCACGAGTCACGTGATTTCCGCAGGATGGGACTTAACTATTACTCACGTGACTAGGACGGTACAGGATAAAAAAGTTCACGGGAGCAGACGGGAGCGGGAACCAATAAATAAGACAAAAGATAATCATAGAATAGGCACCGCCATTTAGTCACTTTTTTCTTTTAAGAAACCCACAGTAACGCAACTCTAAAAAACTACACGGTCCAGAAGCCAATGGTGCTTCCGGCCACAGATTCCCACCGGAATTCATAGAACAGCAGCAATGGAGGGAGTAAACACAAGGGCTGCGTCTGAAATGGCCTATTTTGTATTCGGACACTCTACATGCTCTCGCCTACTGCTTTTGTGTACTGTATAGCATGGAAGCATGTGATTTCGGATGCAGCCAAGCTCAGAAACTGATGTCGTAAAAATTTATTTGCAATGCAAAGTCAGAAGTAACGACTTATCTATAAAGCTTCATATGTACTTTTTTCTTTATACAAAACACAGACACAATATGTGAATTGTGAAGGTAATGCTTTACTACACATTTGTTGGTTGACAACAGTTTGGGTATGTTTGGGTTTATTCAACAGGGACTTAGCAGCTGGTCCTCCATAGGAAAAACTAGAGGGACCACAGGTCATGCATTATTTATGTTTTGTGGCCTTAAGTGAACGATTTTTTATATTAAGGCAATAAAATGTCTCCCTATATTACCTAAAATGAATGGGGATAAGATTACATTTAATTGTATTGCTTAAAAACTAAAATAAGTAGGAAAAATGGGAGCGGAAGCGGGAGTCATTTTGAATGGGAGCTGGATGGGAGTGGGAGTCATTTTACCAGGAGTGGGACAAGACAGGATTTTTTTTTAAAATTCCGACCCAGGATTGGGATGGGACAAGATTATTTTCTGTGGGAGTGGGATGGGACAGGAATGAAAATCCACTCCCGTGTCGCCCCCTAGTCCACATACAAAGCCCCAGTACGTTGGGGGGTAACGTGGGGGGCGCTCCGGTTTATCACCAAATGTGGATACCAAACCGAGGAAATGCCTCATTTTTGTAAACATTTTTTCTTGTTATACAAACTTGGACGTCCCTGGAGGCGGTTTATGTCGCTCTAAAATCTCGGTGTACTTTTCCGCATTAATGCTGCGACACGGAAAATGACCTTCACCATTCTGGACTTGTTCCCCACAACAGTCCGGACGCTCCTTTTTCAGTCTGTAATCCCCATGGGTCTGGGCGCAATCACCGTTTCCATGGTGACGGTCCACCCTAGATGCCTCCGAGCTCAAAGAAGGGGGCGGAGCTTGTGGGCGTGGTTATGACACGAGGCTTGTTTTTTGGTAAAGTTTTAAGCGGTGTTTACGAACGTAACTCTGTATTGCAGAGCTCGATAAATGCTGGATAAACTAATCCCTTACCCACGGACGGTTCTGAGGGAGGGGGGAGAGATCACCCCTCTTCAGTTTACTTTTTAGGCCTGAAATTCCACCAGATTCTAAAATGGTTTCATGATTATTACGGTCTGCAGGGGGAGGAATATCGTTTCTAAATGTTCGGAGATAAACTGGAGTTCCTCTGATCATCAATCAATCAATCTATCAATCGTGATTGGAATCACCTGTCTGAAACGGCGTCTCGCTATTAGACCCTCCGTCCCAACTTCTGCAGCCGTGAGTGTTTATTAACAAAGAGAAATGAACCAGATTTAAAAAAAAATAAACAAACAACTTGAACCATCTCAGGTTCGTGGTGCCTGCAACAAAATAAAAGTCAGAGGTTGTAATTCGTCGTTCGTGCAGCGGACTCACGTTGCACATCTCCCTCACGATAGCCTTCTCCTTCTCGCTGAGGTCCTCCTCATAATCCTCCGGAATCGGTCTGTCCAGGTTCTCGTGGACCTCCAGCACCTGAGCAATAAGAATAACAAACAACCGATGAATGGAGGCATGCTGCGATTAAACCCGACCCCCACCCCGACCCCGACCCCAGTCCATACAACCCGTCTACGCTCAACCCCACTTGACCTGGCCCTTCTAGAACCTACTCTGACCCACCCCAACACGTCGTGCCCCTTACGGACCTAACCCGGCTTGTCAAACCCCCATTCGACCTCCTGTCCCACTCTGTTCCTGACCAAACCCCAGTCCGCTGGCCTCACTCTGCTTGTCCGCCCCCCCTCCATCTTACCCCCCTCTGTCCTATTCAGTTGCCTTAATGCCATCCGCCCTGCTCTGCCTGGGTGTGCCACCTTACTCTGTTCTATCCCGCCTTGCCTTAATGTGCGGCCCCTTCAGCTATCCCAAATTTGGTATTACCCCGCACCTCCCTTTAAGTCTTGAACCTCACTTTCGGACTGTATGAAGGTCCTACCTTCATGGCGTGCACCAGGGCCTCAGGTTTCTGAGCAGTGGGCAGGTAGGGGGCGACGGGTGACCCCAGATCTCCTCCCGGGAGCCGGGCAATGCCCTGTGGAACAGAACACACACACACACACACACCCACACACACACACACACACACACACACACACACACACACACACAGAGTGAGCGACGGAACAATGAGAATCTCACGAGATTCATCAGCCTGGAACACGACTTAAAAGAGCCGTAACGTTTAAAGGGAGGACGTGCATTACTGGAACGGGTCGCCCCTCCGCCCGGTTCAGGGTTAAACCATTTCATTAGAGGTTGTGGTTGCCAGAGCCGCCCTCATGGGTACGGAGCACTGACAAAATCAACAAAGAGCCCTTTGAGGGGGTCAGGCCGTGTTTAGAAACAGGCTTTTGAGTTTCATTCTAGCGTTAAATCCACAACAATCGAGACTGCATTCCAACGCCGACAGGAAGAAGGTACACACACACACACACACACACACACACACACACACTGTGTTGCTCATTTACAGCCACACACACACGGCTGGGGGCTGGAGGGCACAGATACAGTCACAGACGCAAAAAAGAGATCCATTACTGATCTAATGTTCGGCCTACTGCGTATTTTATTCTTATTATTCTAAGAATAACAGGCCTTATTTCTGCACTATACTCCATCTAGACCTTTCTCAGAAAGCACACCGAGTACCAGCGCCTTATTATTCGATCCTTATTGACATTTTGTACCTATAAGAACTCGGAGACGCCATGAAAACGAGAAGAGAAAAGCTCGAGTGGCGAGGGCACGCACGTTACGTTATAGTACAGTACAAGCAGCAGAAACATGTCCGTTCCATCGCTTGCAGTTTCTTTTCCCCCAGCCCTGTGTGACGGTTTAAAATAAGGCCGGTCGTCTCTCCGCATAAAAGCCACAGCGCGCTCTAATTGATTTCTCCTTCCTCAGGAAGCGCCGCTGTACAGAAGTAGGCCGAGCGTACCCATTTATCCTGTCACGTCCAATGAGCACCATGATTAGCTAAAGCTGGAGGGGCTGCGACGTCCACAGGGCCGCTCACGACCTTTTATAACTGAGGAGAGGAGACGAAGGAGAAAGAACATCACCTCAGGCTGGGAAACACAGATCCAGTGGGCGTGAGGAAGAAGAGACGACGAAGAGCACGGGGTCTAAATAAAAAAAGGGGTTCGCTTTTATTCGCCTCATTAAAATACTCCGGGGCGCAGAGGTGACAGGAAGCAGCTGCTGGAATTCGTTTCAGGGTCCAAACTCAAAAATAATTAGCAGGGAAAAAAAAGAGAGAAAAAAAATAAGCATAGAAAATAAAAATAACCAGCATGTTCATGTTATTTTATACATTTAGGAAAGTTTATTTATTAATTTATTTATTACGATTAAAAATAAAATAATTAGTACTATTACACTGCATTTTTTTTTAGGCTGAAGTCTTAAAATCTCAAGTAAGCATTAAATAATTCTTACTAAAAATATTTTTTAATATTTGACTTTTGTTTGTTGAATGTCTAAACTGTAGAAATAGTTTTTAAAAAATTTGTTTATTGAGGCTAATATTTTTTCTAAAATATTTATTCGTCTTAAATCTTAATGTTTGTTGTCCAGCATTTTTTTTTTTAATAAATAATAATTAATTTATTCTTAATTTAAATACTTTTCCTTAATCCGGTTCTATTGTATTTATTTATATTCGTACATTTTATTAAGCTTTGTTCATTTCATTTCAAACATTTTTATTTTGTTAACGTCTTTATTTTTATTGTCTTAATTGTATATTCTTAGATTTGTATTATTTTTATGTTATTTATCCTCTTTATAATTGCGTTCGCTTTTTATTTTGCTTTAATATTTTATTGGCTTTAAGCTTTGAAAAACAGTGTTTTTTATTTTATACCGTAATATATATATTTATTCTCAGTTTTAAAATGTTTTATTTTGTATTTTATATTGGATTTCACTCTGTTTTACCTACATAAAAGGTTTAACGTACAACATTTTAATTATTTGTATTTTATTTTTTAATTGCTTAACTTTTATTTCTATATATTATTTCAGCTTTATTTGCTTTGAACATTTGTTCCCCGCTATTTATTGATATATTACTATTTTAGATTAATATAGTGTCTTAACTGTTGCCGTTGTTTTTACATTTTGTAAATATTTTACAAAAAATAAACATTTATATTAGATTATTATATTTTATTTTGCTTCAAACATCCATGTCTTATTGTTATTTTGTATTTATTGCATTAAATCATTTTATTAAGGTTTTGAGCAACATCATTACATTAATATTTCTTCACATTTTTATAATTTTTACCATTTTAATTTAATAATTAATTTTTTATTTAACGTTTTTAATCAAGGTTTGGTGTTCAACATTTAAAAGCTAATATCTGTATTATTTTTATTGTGATTATATTAATATTTATGATAATAATAATAATAATAATAATAACAGCAATAATAATAATTATTGTTGTTGTTATTATTATTATTATATAAATGACTACATTATTTTTTATATTTATTTCTATAAATATAAGTACTACAGTGTATTGATTTTATTTTAAAATTATTATTACTATTACTATTATTATTATTATTATTATATAAATGATTAAATAATATTTTCTATTTATTTCTATAAATGTAAGTAATACAGTGTATTGAATTTATTTTAAAATAATAATAATAATTATAATAATAATTATTAATATTATTATTAATATTTAAATTATTAAATTATATTTTCTATTTATTTCTAAACATTTAAGTACTACAGTGTACTGATTTTATTTTTAAAATATTATTATTATTATTATTATTATTATTATTATCATTATTGTTAGTATTATTAATGAGTTATTATTGTTAATATTATTATTGTTGTAGTTGTTATTATTATTATTATTATTATTATTATTATTATTAATAATAATGTTGTTATTATTATTATTGTTCATATTATTATTATTACTACTATTATTATTATTGTTGTTGTTGTTGTTGTTGTTATTTTTATTATTAATAATGTTATTATTATTATTATTGTTGTTGTTGTTATTATTTTTATTATTAATAATGTTATTATTATTATTATTATTATTATTATTATTACTACTATTATTATTATTTTTATTATTATTGTTGTTGTTATTATTTTTATTATTACTAATGTTATTATTATTATTGCTCATATTATTATTATTAGTAGTAGTATTAGTATTACTATTATTCTACATCAGTGAAGTTTTGATCTCTCGGGTAAATAAATAAGAGTAATTAAAGATTCCCCTCCTGGTTTTTATTTTGGTCTCTTTGTTTGTTGTTGTTTTTTTTTATCGTTTGGGGGGTCAGTTACAGGTGAGCAGGAACCCTGTGATGACTAGGAGGCTTTTGAAGAGGAACAGCAGATCTCCTGCAGGGATCAGAGCTCTGTACAAACCCCTCTGAACAGGGACGGCAAATCATCAAACGACCCGATTTATTTTTCCTGCTCATAGGAAGAAACTTTCGGAACTCTGGAACACGTGAATAAACTTTAGGGACGGGATAAAGGCCGATAAAAACTGGTCTGGTCCTTAAACCTTTCAGATCTTTAATCCTGGGGCTTTGAGAGAAGAAAGCAGGTCAGTTTCGGACTGAGGGATCATGGGAACGTTAAGCGTTCGTACGTACGTTCTGTAAGGCGTCCTGCTGCTTAGAGAGAGAGGAGAGCTGCGACTCGGAGTGATACAGCGACAGACCTTTCCTCAGGGTCTTTAAATCACCGACGTTACCCTACAGAGAGAAAAAACACACACAGAGACGCTTAGTTTAAATCACGTTTTTTCTCAAACATTCCATGCAGGATTTGCTCATGGCACCAATAGTGGCGGCTTTAACCGAGCCATGGCTTTCCTAACCAAATAAAACATTTAAATAAAATACTGCTCATTTTTAAGCATTACTTTAGCTGCTGGTATCTGATAACATCCAGTCTTTAAAAAAAAGTCTCCACAAAAAGTACATGAATTCATTTATTATTTATTTATCGTGCTTTATTTGGTCGATTAGAAATGAAAAACAAACTCATTTCTTTTTATAATGGACTTGTCCTTCAAATCTTTAAGTAAATATTCTTAATTTACTTTGATTTATTTAATTTCTAAATGTTAAGTTTATTGTTTGATTTATTATGTAAACATTTGTACTTCATTTTCTTTTGTTGCATTCATTTTAGATTCTGTAATTTTAGTTATTTTTGCAAATAAACTGTAATCCTCATTTTAAATGTTTAGATTTTTTGCATTTATTGTATATTTTGACCTTTTGTTTTACAAATAATATTAATTTTATTCTTCATTTTAAATGTTTTACTTAATTCTAGTTTATGGATTATTTTATATATTATATTTATATAAGGTGTGTTGGCATTTTTAAAAAAATAATATTAATTTTATTCTTCATTTATATAGTTTTACTATTAATTTTGATTTTGTAAAATTAATATTATATTCTTAAAATTGATGAAGGTGTGTTGTCCAACATTTTCACAAATAATGTCTATTTTAATATTTATGTTAATAAATATTTTGAAACATTAAATTTTTTTTGTTTTAACTGTATATTTCGACATGTTGTTTTTCAAATAATATTAATTTTATTCCTCATTTAAATATTTTTAATTAATTCTAGTTTATATATTATTTTATATATTATATTTATATAAAGTGTGTTGTAATTTTAAAAAAAAATATTAATTTTATTTTTCATTTTACATTTTTTACTTAATTCTAGTTTATGTATTATTTCATATATTATATTTTAAGATGTGTTGTCATTTTTTTTTAAATAATATTAATTTTATTCTTCATTTATATAGTTGTACTTTTAATTTTGTAAAATTAATATTATATTCTTAAAACTGATGAAGGTGTGTTGTCCAACATTTTCACAAATATTGTCTATTTTAATATTTATATTAATAAATATTTTAAAACATTTCGATTTTTTTGTTTTAACTGTATATTTTGGCATGTTGTTTTAAAAAATAATATTTATTTTATTCTTCATTGAAATGCTTTTACTTAATAAAATTTTTTGTAATCATTTTATGCTCTTATATTTTATTAAGTGTTGTAAATGTTGTACAACATTTCTTTTTAATCAAATAATATTCATTTTATTCTTCATGTAAATATTTTTTTTAATTCATTTTACATTGTTAAATTTTATGCAGGTCTGTTGTCCAATTTTTTAAAAAGATTAGTTTATTCTTTAAATATTTTGTCTATTTGTTCATATTTTATTAAGATTTGGTATCCAGCATATAATTAATGTTTTATTTTATTAACCCTAATCCCTTTACAATTCTATTCATTTCATTCATTTTCTAGAGGGGAAAAAAAATGGCTCAAAGCCACTCCTAAAATGAGCTCCCACTCTTAGGGGCCCCTGATGAGTTCCCAGTTCCGTCCACTTTTCCTGAGTGGGTCACAGGGCCCGGGGTTCGAGGCCCAGTCGTGACAAACAGACGGCCTAACAGCAAAGCTGAGCCGTTCAGATTTCCTTTTTTAAATCTAGATAATAAAAGTCACGGTAAGGATGTTCAGGCGGCCACCTGACTGCACGCCAATAAAACCTAACAGCCCAGGTCGTCCTGGGGTCAGAAGTACAAAGGCTGATGGGTTACGGACCTGTCGTCACGCTTCGCCGAGCTTCACCTGTTCCCAGAGCTCAGCGCACCCCCGATCCGTCGGGAAGTTTTGTCCTCGCGCGAAATCCCGTCTCTTAAGACCTGAAGTGGATGTTTAAGTGCACGTCCTCGTTAGGTGGAATTATCCGCTTCGTGCCTCTATTTTTCCCCAAACGGCCGCTTTGTGCGCTGATGGTTGCCGGGTTAGTGAGCATCACTTAGCTCTTTGCTTGGAGGAATTACCGGAGCTTATGAGTGGTTACGTTCCCGTTCTGATCTCAATAGCTGAGCAAACGGTCTCCCCTCCCTCTTTGTTCGACACCAAACAAACAGGATCCTCAGACGTTTTTCTCAGACGTCTGAAAATCCTGAAGATCCCAAAGACGACTCGAGGTTTTAGTTTGAACCGAAGCCTCAGAAAGGTAAACAAAACGAGGTTAGGGCTGCAGGTCGAGACTCGGCGTGACTCGTCCGAGTCGTTAACTTTGCGTTAATAATAGCTCCACTCCCACGTTCCCTTCTGAGCCTTTCGGCTTTATCCTGTTATATCTGGCGGCCCCTCTGCTGACCTCGGGATCACGCGAGGTCCCCTGCGCGCTAAAGGTTCCCGTTCCAAGACGTGACTCAAACTCGCATCGTTCTTTTTCCCTTTTTCCTCTGAAAGCTTTTTGGCTGGAAACTATAAAAGAAAAGCCAAATCTGGAGCTGATTATTCTTTGCTCGGATCGTATGTGTATTTTGGGAGCGTTTCCGCCCCTGCACGTACGAATAAAAAGTACCTCATGGTGAAAACGGAGAGTCGACCGTTCCCCTCTTTAATCCTGAACCAAATGACGAGGCTCATAAATAAATCGGGCTCCGCCTTCTGGGCGAGGGATTTTACTAAACATGTCGCCCTTTCTCTTTTACACTTTTACTTTTGCGTGGCTCTGCTTCCTGCATGATCAAACAAACCTCGAGAGGCGTCCGGACGCTCAGCTAGTCGGGCCCTGCCCCGGCCCTCACGCCCAGCGCGCCGAAATGCGACGGAACAGGAAAATCCACCCGTCTCGCTACGCGCGATCGCGGCGCCCCGTCGTTTTGGCTTGTTCTGTGCAGGTCGTGGATCGGGTGCTATCGGGTGCTATCGGGTGCTATCGGGTGCTCTGATTAGACGCTGGGTAAAAACGCTCCCCCTATAGCGCTGCCCTATAAAAAGGCTCTCAGAAGCTCCTTTTGGGTAGCGCGGCTCTCGGGGACATTTTGACATTGAGGGGGCGGGGCATCGCTGGGCCGAGAAAGGCAGGTTGACCGTTCCGACCCAGCTGTTCGGAGTGGTTTCTTAAGGGGGCACACACGCCGGACACCGGGACGACAGACTCTTTTCCATCGCAACGTTTAAATATGTAAGAGTTTATTAAAAGCGTTCGGTTTTGAAGACTTTCTCACGCCGTCCTGGCACGGACATTTTCCTTCCGTCCTTTTGTTTTCTCTCTTGCCGTTCGATTTCTACGATGCAGGCTCTTTGCAACCCTGGAAAGACGTGCAATAAAAATAAATCGCTACATAAACAGATCTTTACCTGTTTGAACGCCTGCTGGTCGTTTTCCAGAATCCGGACCTTGGTCTCCAGCTGACGTAGGTAATTGGTGGAATCTGTGGAAACAGAGCCGTACAGGACGCTGTTAAACGGGCGTTCGTCCTCCGAGCTCGCCGGAGTCTCTAAATAACGACCTAAGGCAGCAGGAACATGTTTACATCGTTCTAATCTGCTTCTAAGCATAATCCCTGCACTTTAGACGAGCGAGGCGTTGTTGTTGTTGTGCAACTTCTCCCGGGAGCTATCCTAATCCTAAAATTACCCCGGTTTATGGTTAGTGCAGATACACTACACCGTGTCCCAGAACCGTCTGTACTGGAGAAAGTTCCACTCAGAGAGCTTCTCCTCTTACACAAAACAACAGCGTTCCGTTCAGATCTAATGATTCAGATCCAAAAACATCTAAAGACCTAAACGAACCAACCGGGAGGTTAATCATCGATTCATTTTTTAAAAAGCTGATTAATTCATCCAGAGCGGGAGATCTAATGAGTAACAGCAGCGTACCTGCAGTACAAAACAAACACTGGAGAAAATCAGTCCATTTACAACGACTAATTAACAGTCAGTCATTAACGAACAGGCGGTGTTTGACAGGTCGAACGTTCACCGACTAACGACCGTGATTAATTACCGACCCGTCTTTCTTCTCGTTAGAATTTCTTTTTTTTTTTTTAGTATTTCTTTCTTTTTTTCATTACGATTTGTTTGTGTTTTTTCATTAAGCATTTTATTCTTTCTTCTTTATCGTTTCTTTATTTTTTCTTTTATCCTGGAGCGTTTGTTTCTTTAGCATTTCTTTCTTTTTTTTTCTTTATCATTTCTATTTTTTTCGGAATATTTTTTTTTCCTGTAGCATTTCTGTTTCTCTAGCATTTCTCTTTATCATTTCCTTCTTTTTCCTTTTTTCCTGTATCGTTTCTCTAGCGTTTCTTGATTTTTTTCTTTATCATTTCTTTCTTTTTTTCTTTTCCCTTTATCATTCACTGCTTTCTTTTCTTTTGCATTTCATCTTTCTTTAGCGTTTTTCTTTGTTTTTTTTTAAACGCTTGCTTTATTTCTTTCTTTATTTACTATTTAGCATTCACAACTTTCTTTCTTCATTTTTATTTCTTCTAATAGCATTTCTTCCTTTCTTTTTCCATTCCTTACATCCTTTACTTTCGTTCAAATTTTGTTTCTTTTTTTCCTCTCTTCAGCCCTTTTTTTTTTTTTACCGTTCCTTGAGTTCTTTTTCATTTTTTAGCATTTCTTTTTTCTTTCTTTTTTATTCCTTTTATTAGCATTTCTTTCTTTCTGTTTTTGCATTCTTTGCTTTCTCTATTTATCTTTTAGCATTCAAAGCCTTTTCTTTCTTTCTTCTTTCTTCAGTATTATTTGTTCCTTTCTTTTTTTGGTTTTGTGAGGGACCTGGAGCCTGGAGCAGATCAGCCGCTTTATATATTATACATTATTAAAGTTATCATAAAATACAGAAAGTTTATTCGTTTTTTTACGGGATCCTTTGTTATTTAATTTTTATTATTATTATTTCTTCCTTGTTATTTCCCCAAGCTTCCACTCAGCACCGGTCCTGGCAGGTTCCAGGGTTCCAGCAACGTCTACTCATAGTTCCACATCATCTGAGTCACAGCTATGTGGAACTATGTGGGTGTGGTTTAGTTTCAGTTTGATCTGCAGTTATAAAAATAATCCACAGGTTTCCTACTAAAGTTCAAAAGATAAAAAAAACTCCAATCATTCTCCTTCTCTCTTTCTTACTTTTTTCTTTAGTATTTAAACCTTTTTTCTTTTTTTTTTTAACCACACGTTGTTTGTTTGGTTAAAGTCTCTGGCAACGGCAACTTGGAGACCCCAATTAACCAATTAACAACCTATGTTTTATATTTTCTCTATTACTATATTACTGTTATTATATCTTTTATATTTATTATATATGCCCTTCTATTCTTTATATTTATTATAGATTTTAAATATATTCTCTTTTATGATATCCTTCATATTTATAGTTTTATTTTTTACTATATGCCATTTTATTATATCATTTAAATTCATGATATTGTTAATATTTATATTTTCTTTCTTTTTTGCTATATGCTCCATTTCATTATATTACTTATACTTACTATAGTCTTAATATATTCTCTATTTTATGATGTAATTATTTATTACTATGCTTTATTTTATTATATCGTTTATATTAATTATATTTTAATATATTGTCTATTTTAGTATATCACTTACATTTATTTTATTTTAATATATTCTCTTTTCTACGATACAATTATTTGTTGCTTTTTTGTTTTTTACTATATTTTTCATATTTATTATATTTTCTTTTTTTATTATACTATATTTTATATCATTTAAATGTATTATATTTTTAATATAGTCTGTATTTTATGATATTGTTAATATTTATATTTTCTTTCTTTTTTGTTATATGCTCTATGACATTATATTATTTATATTTACTATATTTTTAGTATATTCGCTATTTCATGAGGTAATTATTTTTTTTATGATATAATAATTTATTATAATTTGTTTTTATGTGTATTTTATTATGGGTCAGCTCCCTGTCTGAGTCTAGGTTGTTTTAAGGTTTTTGGTTTTTTTTTCTTTATAGCATTTCGGGTTTTCTTTGCCACTGTCGCCCTAGAGCCTGTTTAGTTAGGGCTGTGGATCTAGAGATTTATAAAGCGATAAAAAACATGTTTTATTAATCGTATAATCAGTAATCGTGAGAAACCTGAATTGTGAAGTCAGTATTGTGAATCGATTTGAATCATGAGCTGTTTATTGTATCGTTACACCAGCAGAAGCTCATTAACATCATCAATAATCCAATTAACCAATCAGACGGCATGCGGCATCAGAATGGGGAAGGAGGGTGATTTAAGTGAATTTGAACGTGCCATAATTATTTTGGATCTCTGCAGAGGGTGTGTTAACAGAAGGAAGCGAATATTGCGTAAGAACTTTGAGAGTTTGTACGAAACAGAAACACACAGACCAATAAAACAAAAAAAGAAATAAAGAAAAAAAACCCTCAGCAATGGCTTGAATAAAACTCTCGTTAGCTCCGACCCCGACCCACCGCCGAGAGACCCGGGGTTACGCTCCCTCTACGAAAACAAACGTCCAACGGCCTCGAAAAAGCAGCGAGAAAAGGTTCGGTACGAGATGGAGGCCCTGGACCCGCTTAAATTACTCCAAGATGTGAGAGTGAGACTGAACAAACAGAGCTGTGCTGCAGGGCCTCACGCTTTGTGCCGCCGCTCTTTAGGAATTCCACGTGAAACCCGAAGCTCGGTGACCTCGTCCATTCCACCCCGCCATTCCACTGAGGATGCCATGTCACCAAAACACACCCTCTGAGGGCTTGGGATCGACTCGGACACGGCGACACGCTCCAATATTCTCTACTTTTTATTATTTCAGTTTCAATTCCTCTCTGGTTTAATAAACTCTTCTCAATATTGTATTCCCTTTCATTAATCATATTCATTAGACTTTCTATAAACGTATTTATATTTTACATGCAGCTTCTGTTTATTTCAATTATCACTACATGCTTAATTAGGTAACCTCAGTTTTATTTTATGTTCTAGATTTTATTATATAAATCATTTTACGTATTATACTCCATTTTATTCTATATTTTTATATTTAGCTGCCGATTATTAAAAATATTGTTGATTATTTATAATCCTTCATATTCTACTTTAGACTACTTTATTATATTATGCATTTTATCTATTATATATACTTTTCAATTTCATTTTATGATTTAATTCTAAAGGATTTATAATGCATAACATTTTATTATATTCTACTTTTTTACTATATGCTCCAATTTATTATATTTTTGATTTATATTATTTTTTATTCCATTCCTTTAATTTACTTTTTTTTACTATATGCTCTATTTTATTACATTTCTATAATTTTTATTACATTGTTTTTATTTACTATATATATATTTATTTATTTATTTTTTTATTTAATGATATGCTCCATTTTATAATGTTTTATTTATATAATTTATTCCATTATTTTTATTTACTATATTTAAATTTTAAACATGTGCTCTATTTTATAATATTCTTTTTATTTATATTATTTATAGCACTTTTTATTTAACTATATTCTTTTTATTACAAATGGTTTATCACAATCTTTTTTATTTACTATATTCCACTATATAAATATATGCTCTATATTATTAGATTCGTTTTATATTATTATATTATATTATTTTTAATAAATTATCTTTATTTACTATATTTTCTTTTTTTACTATATGCTCCATTTTTAATTCATTTTTATTTAATATTTTTATGATATTTTTCATTACAATCTTTCCATTTACTATATTTTCGTTTTAACTATATGATTTATTTTGTTATATCCTTTTAATTTATTTTTTTTGCTTGGTTTTATTCTATTCTTGTTGTTAACTATATTTTTTTTTCACTATATGCTCCATTTAATTAGAATCCTTTTGATCATTCATTCTGATCCTCCTGTGTGTGTGTGTGTGTGTGTGTGTGTGTGTGTGTGTGTGTGTGTGTCCTGCAGCTCTGCTCTTCGTTTTACGTTGCATGTTTATTTTTCTTGCAGCTTAACGACAATTACTGAAGATCAGTGAATAATTTTAAGACTCCAGTAACTGTTTATAATAAAAGATTTACAGATCGTAAAAGAAAGAAATTCCACATCCCCCGAGCGTATCAGCTCAGCGTGCCATGCGGAGGGCGGGTCGTTTACAGCCCACACGCCTCACACCTCGGCGCTCGCACTGCATTTCCTCACAGCACAGCGCTTGCTTGTCTCTCAGGGACGCTTCTCAGAGACGTATCGTGTTAGGAACACGGGGAGGACGTGTCACACACTCGAACCCGTCATGGAGCTTCTGCTCGTGTTACACGGCCTGTGGGAAAATCCGAACATCAACAAAGCAAGAAGCTCTTCCTCCAGCACCTCAACCAGGGTACAGACCAAACAGCAGAACAGCGGTTGTGTGTGTGTGTGTGTGTGTGTGTGTGTGTGTGTGTGGGGAGGGGGGGGGTGGTAAGGGGCACGGTCGCGTCCTTGCGCTGTCATCATTCATCTCTGTTAGCGCTGTGAAACGTTACGGACCGACAGCCGGGTCAGCCACGTCCAGCATCTCTACAAGCACGCTTTAACAAACACACACACACACACACACACACACACACACACACACACACACACACTACAACCAGCAACACAACCAGCAACACACACTAAAGCTACGGATCAGGGCGGGGTTTGTTTTGTTTTTTTTATTAACAAAGCCAAATAAGGAAGCGGGAAAAAAGAAAGAAAATAAAAAAAATACCAAAAAATGAAGAAAGGAAAAGAAAGAAACATTTTTGAATGAAAGAAAGAAAGAAAGAAAGAAAGAAAGAAAGAAAGAAAGAAAGAAAGAAAGAAAGAAAGAAAAAGGAAAAGTAAAGAAAAGAAGAGAAAGAAAAAGGAAAAGTAAAGAAAGAAAGAAAGAAAGAAAGAAAGAAAGAAAGAAAGAAAGAAAAAGGAAGAAAGAAAAAGGAAGAAAGGAAAAGGAAAGAAAGAAAGAAAGAAAGGAAAAGGAAGAAAGAAAAAAAGAAAGGAAAAGGAAAGAAAGAAAGAAAGAAAGAAAGAAAGAAAGAAAAAGGAAAGAAAGAAAGAAAGAAAGAAAGGAAAAGGAAAGAAAGAAAGAAAGAAAGGAAAAGGAAAGAAAGAAAGAAAGAAAGAAAGAAAGAAAGAAAAAGAAAGAAAGAAAGAAAAAGGAAAAGTAAAGAAAAAAAGAAAGAAAGGAAAAGGAAAAGTAAAGAAAGAAAGAAAAAGGAAAAGTAAAGAAAAAAAAAGGAAAAGTAAATAAAGAAAAAGGAGAAGTAAAGAAAGAAAGAAAAAGGAGAAGTAAAGAAAGAAAAAGGAAAAGTAAAGAAAGAAAGAAAAAGGAGAAGTAAAGAAAGAAAGAAAAAGGAAAAGTAAAGAAAAAAAAGGAAAAGTAAAGAAAGAAAGAAAAAGGAAAAGTAAAGAAAGAAAGAAAGAAAGAAAAAGAAAAAGGAAAAGTAAAGAAAAGGAAAGAAAGAAAAAGGAAAAGTAAAGAAAGAAAGAAAGAAAACAGTAAATGAAGAAAAAGTAAAAAGGGAAGAAAAAGAAATAGAAAGGAAAAACTTTAAATGTACAAAAAACAAGCCTCATGTTAACCAGGTCCAGAAGCTCCGCCCACTTCCCTGGGCTCTGAGGCATGTAGGATTACCATGGTAACGGGGATTGTGCTCAGACCAATCAGGATTACAGACTGTTATGAGGATCAATTCCAAAAGCCAGGCTCCATCATGGTACGGGGTCGGGGGGTCCGGACCCTTAGTTAAGGTCATTTCCACTTCTGTGATGCAGCATTAATGCAGAAAAGTGAATATTATATTATAGAGATTAGATTATAATAATAAGATTATAGAGCGGCATAAACCGCCTTTAAGGACGACATCATTACCAGCCTGTTTGAAGGCCGTGATGTGGCTTTACATCTTTTTTAAACTGCAATTACATTTTTGTGTACAATCACATCACACAACAGGGGCCGGGACGCAATTACAAGGCTCTTATCTTTTTTTATAGCTGCATCGTTTTATAGGCGCGTTAAGCAGAAAGGGGCCAGGCCCTGCACCGGCCCAAACACAAACTCAGCATTTGTGTAAACCCCAGCGAGCCACTAACCTCCACCCCGTAACCGTACAGAGGAGCAAACGGGCGAGGAGTGACGTCATACGCTGGTTCCCGTTTAATCAGGTTAACTGAAAGCAGGTTCTGGAAAGAGCAGGGATTTTGGAGAAAACCTGATTAAGAAGAAGCAGGTCCTCAGCAATTCTTTAAGCTCGGTCCAGTTTACACAAAAAACTGCCAACATTTCTCCACAGGGCAACACGTTTATGAGATGATGCACAACCAAGATACGTACATCTGAGGAACCACCGGTCTGCAACGTTTAATTCCACACACACTCACACACACTCACACACACACTCACACACACTCACACACACTCACACACACTCACACACACACACACACTCTCTCTCACACACACACTCTCACACACACTCTCACACACACTCTCACACACACTCTCACACTCACTCTCACACTCACTCTCACACTCACTCTCACACTCACTCTCACACTCACTATCACACACTCACACACTCACACACACACACACACACACACACACACACACACACACACAGAGAGCAAGA
>JAUZST010076943.1:0-21058 GCA_034779995.1 Parotocinclus haroldoi | reverse complement strand
GAAAATGTAGTTAGTTATTGATATGACAGTTTAGAGAGAAAAGAGAAAATGTAGTTAGTTATTGATATGACAGTTTATAGAGAAAAGAGAAAATGTAGTTAGTTATTGATATGACAGTTTAGAGAGAAAAGAGATTTATAAAAGCTACTCTTTCAGCACTTGCTCTTCTCATTCAGGTTTCGTTTCTGTGCTCGAGAAACTTCTTTTCTTTTTTTTGTTTTAATTTCTGTGTTCCTACAAGCGAGGCTGAATAAAGAGCTCGTTATCTCCGGTGCCTCCAAACGTCCAGCTTCAGGATCTTCTATCTGTGATCTATGGATCAGTCTGAGCAGGATAATCGCTTGCTAATGAATGGAGGCATGAACAGCTCATGTATCTGCTGGTGCCCAGTCCAGGGTCGAGACCCCGCGAATAATAATTAGCACAGATCTCAATAAAATCAAGAGAGGTTTTTTTTTTGTCTGTTCTTGTTTCAAATCCGGCGATCGATCTGCTGCATGTCATCCACTGGAGTCTCTTCATCTGTTTAGAGTTCCTCCTCGATTCTTTTTGGTTTATTTTTAACATAAATATGGTGGGGTTTTTTTTGTTTTTGGTCGCTTAAGACACAGCAAAGCGCCACAAAAAGTTTTCTAGGTTTAAAATGGAACCCCGTTACACTGCCTGTCCAAAAAAGTTACAGTTTTGATTGCAATAATCAAACGTTTAAGAGCTTTGATTGGATAAACGATGAGGTGATTCCTTTTTTTTTAGCGAATACGTTTAACCCCAGTAGGAGCAACGTCCGGCCTCTCAGTGCTTAAAGCAGATCCGCTTAATCCACACGGTGCCCACCCGGCAACAGTCACACACTCAAAGCCACTTTAGAGACACCAATTAACCTAACACGCATGCACTTTAGACTGTGGGAGGAAACCGGAGTGCCCGGAGCAAACCCAAACAGGACATGCAGACTCAGGACCCAGGCCGCCCCACCCTGGGATTAAACCCGGGACCTTCTTGCTGTGAGGTGGCAGTGCTGCCACACCGACCCCCATTACCCCCCCACGCCCCGCCCCGCCCACTAAAAACAGATCAGAAGATCAAATTAAAGCTGCTTAAAGTTTTAAAGCAGAAGTAAGGAGATGCTGAAATGAAGGAATTGGGGGAAGATTGAACTAGAATGGGGGAAAAAGCTATGAAAAATGGTTATGTGGTTTGGTAAGGGTATGGTGATGCCCTCTTCCTCCATAGTGCCCGCCTCACCAAGCTCTGGGGGCAGTGTTCTGGGGTGGCTTCAGTCGGTCCGGTTGAGGATGAGTAATAATATTTAGAAATATAATGAAACGGCCAGGTTATACCACCTGACGGCACGGGAACAGTCCAGGACCACGATGCCAAGGCTCTGATTGTGAGGGATTTGGGATGTTCTCCCAAATTTTGACCTTTCATCCGTCATCGAAACACACAGACACGCAACCGCAAAAAAAAAAAAAAAAAAGTTCTTTATTTACTGTTTTATTTTTATGTATAATTGATTGTTTTTATTTTGGCCGGATGGGGGAATAGGGACGCTCCATCCGCACCAGTCAGGGGGACGAGATGCACTTTACGGCGAGTTTTGAGCATCAGCGCTTACGTCCCCTCGAGAGCCTTCAGGACGAAGGGCAAACCCAAAAAGCCCTCGAGGCGTGAAAAAACCCCAAAGAAATCATTCAGGAACCGTTTTTTACTGCAAACCTCGAACCCGGGGCCATCAGGGCTTTACGGGTTTCCTTTGGATGGACTGGTGTAAATCACACCACCACTGGACTCTGGAGCAGGGGAAACGGAGCCCTGACCTACCATCGAACACCTTTGGGGGGAACTGGAACAGAGATCGTGGGCCGGTGGGCAACAATCCCCACAGTCCCAATCCGAAATCTCACAGAGAGCCTTCCCAGAAGGATGGGGGCCGTTTCCATGTTAAAACACCTTCACGCTGGCGCCCGTGGATTTAGAATGCCCAGTTCAGGTGTCCCGACACTTTTGTCCACATGGTGTGTCTTTGCTTTCCTGTGAAGAGCAGGAAGAGACGTTGTGAGGCACCTCTCGTTTCGCTCGTCCCTTCCAAAGCAAAGATCAAACCGTTCTTCATTCGCTTCCGTCTTCAGACCTTGCAGTTTTGTTTGTTTTTTTTTTTCGCTTTTCTACACAAGCTGAATATTTATATCCATGTTTGTATTTATATCGGACCCGTGTCCACACCTCGGGCTGGAAACGAGGAGACGCCAAAGCCGCGAACGTGAGCGACGACGAAAAGGTGAAGAAGCCGTCCGGCTCACCTTGACAGCTCCTCTACCCACAATGCACTAAGTGGATGATTAAAAAGAAATGGAGGGCTTTACCGCGGGCTTTTTGGGAGGCCTCCCTGGAGCCCGGCCGGCCGCTCAAGCACGGAGCTACAGCTGTCCTCCCAACAAGGCCGACATCCTTTATTTATCTCTTATGAAATATGGATGGCTGTTATGAAAGCTTTAAAATAATGTGTCTGGCCCTCAAACCCGCCGCTGCTTTCTAATGCATAAGTAATGACGGCCCCTCGGACAGGCCGGCGTATCGTCCTCCGTTCTGCCCGACAGGCTCAAAAAAAGAGAGCGTCCCTCCTAATTTCCGGCGCTTATACGAATCCGCGCGGGCTTTGAATAATTGATGGACAAATTTAGGGACTAAAAGCGGCAACACAATATGACTTTATGTCAGAGGGGCTCAGTCCCTGTGGACGGGCCGCTCAGGTCGGCCTGCCGCACGGCTCGCGAGAAAAGGAAAGACAGGATTTTGATTCGGGGTTTTTATTTCGTTTTTGATTCCCTCGTCTGCTCCAGAGCAGGGACACGGCCGCCTGATGAGCTCTGGCTTTGCATGGCTGGAGATAAGAAGACTTTCCAGCCTATTATGACAGGACAGGACAGGACAGGACGGAGGGGGCGGGGGCCGTGCGGGTGTTGTTTTTGTTTCTGAGCATTAATGGCTTTTCAGCACCCACACCGAATCGCCTCCGATTGCCTCACGGACGTCCAGATGCGACGCCGCGCCCCTTCAGCGTTCGCTTCCTGCCTAATATCGGGCTCTGATGTACGACGATGACCTTCCGTCATTTTTTAGGGCCAAAGCCGAGCCACGTCTTATGCATGACCCCAAATCACAGTTGGTATGTTCTTTGATCATTATTTAGGGCTACAAATCGAGCAGTACCTATAAAAGATGGGCAGAGGAGCGCCCCAATGTTTAAAAACGATCTTCGAACCTTTATCGAGCTCTATAATACAGAGTCACATTCATACATGCCACTTAAAACTCGGGGGCATCTAGGATGGGCCGTCACCATGGAAACGGGGATTGTGCTCAGACCAAACAAGATTCGGTTTTTTTTTTGGGACCAAAGGAAAAAAAGAGAATCCAGACGGTTATAAGGAACAAGTCTAAAATCCAGGCTCTATCAGGGTATGGGGTCGGGGGGGTCCGGACCCTTGGTTAAAGGTCATTTCCTCTTCTGGGATGCAGCATTAATGCAGAAAAGTACATTAGATTTTAGAGCAGCATAAACCGGCTTTAAGACGACGTCTTTTCCAGGGACGTCCATGCATTTTATAACAAAACAAAACCACATGCTGCACCCCTTATAAAGGCATGGCTTTATAAATAAGTGGGGAAGAGGGTCCGGGTACTGGATTGACCCATCTGCAGTCCTGACCTGTCCCAAACAGGGAATGGGTGGAGAATTTAGAAACGAAAAACGAATCTCAAGTTCATACGGTTCACAATGAAATAAAAGTCAAAGTAAAGGTGAGTAACTGTATCACGAGGAGGTAAAGTGCACACACACACACACACACACACACACCGCGCTGAGACTGGAGAGTCACCACCAGGTCCTATTTTTAAAAAACGAAGCATCATCTGACAGCGGCATGCCATAGGGTTGCGCCCTAGGCTCTCTAGACTTCAGACAAAGCATGACCCACGACGTCCCTCGTACGGCTACTCAAAAATCGGCCACGACCTCGAGACGAGACGAAGGGATTTGGGGGGGAAAAAATAAATAAATAAATAAAATAAAATAAAATAAAAAGAGGGACAGAGCACCAGGTGGATCCGTGACGGTGAACTTTCTATCAGAGCGCTTCATAAGCCGGGTCAAACCGTCCTGACGGGTCACCCCGCTTCAACAGCACGAGCTACGGTAATTCCCAAATCCCCGTATAAACAGGCAGCGCTTTGAACACGTTAGGACAAAACCATTTCTCACATTTACTCCTCTTTGAAGAGTGGAAGTACCGTTTATCAGTAGCACCGTTTACTGTCCGACGTAAAACATGACCGCTGAGGCGATTTAAAGGGTGTGGAATAACGTGTGTTCTGGACGGGACGTCCGTCTAACTAGTGTCCTGGCGGGGGTCGCTAAACACCAAGCACTCACACCCCCATACCCCCTGTGGCCCTGAGGTCGGCAGAGCATTTTAACCCTAACCTGACGTGGTTCTGCTCTCCCATCACCCCGTCTGACTTTTTTTTTTTTTCCCCATTTTTCCTTGGTAAAAGTCACACCGGAGTTTGGTGAAGCAAGAGAGGATTGCAGGTTAGATCCTAGCCTTGTGCAGTTGTGCGTCTGGACCTTCTGTTCCTTTTCCTATCGTAGTTAAACCTTGGTGTGAAATCCTCCCCTGGTCAGCACGTGAAACCTTTTTCATTTTATAGATGACCACAGTTATTCAACTCGTTTAATCCGAATCAGCTTTATTTCGCCACGTACGTTTACACACACAAGGAATTTGGTTCCGGTTGATGTTGTACAATATACCGGTACATATAAAATTAAAGTCTATACAGTTATAACATTGTAAGTATAGTGAGGTAAGTGTGCTTTTTTTTTTTTTTTTTTATTACTCAGAACGCCAGCATGTAAAGGGCGAGGGGGGCTTTTAATCTTTTAGGCTACGCCAAATAAAGAATGCATTGGGTAACACTAAACGTAGTAAGTAAAGAGTAAACTGGGTGCGATTTCAACATGTGGAACATCTTTGTGAGCGTTGAAGCTGGAGTCGAGCTGTGAATCCATTAAGAGCCCGGCTGATCATGAACGGCTTCATCTGCCAAATTTAAACCGTTTTCCAAACCAGTACGTCTCGGCATTCTTTTCCTTGTATAATTATAACTTCGTTTGGAAATAACTGCGGCATCATAAAACACTTTTCATTTGATCAGGTTGAGCCCAGACGTGAAGTTTAGAAATACAAAGACTTAGAGGGCATCAGATGGATGGGTGTCCCATCCGGAGCGCCACTAAACTGTGAACGAGATAAGCGAGTGGAAATACTTTGACTTACGCTTAAATAGCCTAAAACTCGCCCTTTGTTCGGGCAGCATAACAGGCTTTGAGTGGGCTGATTCAATTCCAAAGACGTCTTTAATAACAGCAAGTACAACAGGTGGAGTTCCTAAACCTCAGCATCACTCGACTGGCCGGGCACACCAGAGCGCAGTAACTCCCTCAGTCATTTAAGTTATTAGAGGATGATGTGCCTCTAATAATCTCCCACTGAGGGCTCATTATCTTACACCGATTCCGTTATTTAACTTAATTTCTATTATTTACTACAACCTCTCAAGGTCCCAACGCAGGTCGGGTCCCTTTTTGTGGCTTGGTTTTTTTTTTCAGGGATTTTCCTTGCCACTGTCGCCCTAGGCTTGCTCAATTTGGGACTGACCTTTTAAGATAAGACAACCTTGTATAGAAATTAATTTGACTTGACCGGACTTGTTCATATCGTTGCGTCATATTCATAATAATATTCAATAACAAATGATTAAAATCAGCCACTTCTAGTAAACGATTACAAAAAGTCATTCAGTGCACGTCCTTATCCAGAGCATGCTACAACCGAGACGTTCTTACAATCCAAGCAAGTGAGGTTTAAGGCCCTTACTCATGCCCCTACTTCCTGGACCTTCTGGTCCAGGGTCCAGTACCTTAGCCACCCCACCGTAAACACACGACAGCATGTTCTCTCCACGATATAACATAAATTCGATGTTTTGTTTCGGTTCGATCTACGAGCTTCATTTGCTTGGATTCCTTGCTTTCCAACAAGGTGGAGTCATTTGGGGAGTGCTCCATTTTGCCGTTTCCTATCCCCAAAATCTATTCCCAGTACACGACATGCAAGATTGAACGCTACGCCTCCGACTGCCAACTTAAAATTATTTTTCCAGTTCCAGGCAGTGACAAGCGGAGTATGGTCGGAGCAGCCAACTTGGACGTACTGCAAGCAAAAATGAAAACCATGTGAGACGCGCTCGAAATAAGTCAGCGTCTTAACAGATGGAATTAGGCACGTCTTAGACTTTGAAGGAACCGGTTTACTCCTTGTATGACGAGGACGGGATAATCCCCTTGAGACAGGACAAACAGGACATAGAAGCTGCTGAATTATTAACTGCATGTAGATTTGGGTGAAAGTACAACCCTATCGATCTGTGTGCATCACAATACCATTCAAATCCACAGACATGTCCGGCACGCGTAGAGTCAAGGTCCAGTACTAAAAAGAAGCCCGGCGAACGACTAACGACACCTGACTGGCCGCGGGTCTGAGCTGCGGGGTGCTCCGTGAGGCGTGGATGGGCGGGACAGGACAGTCTCCTCTCTAATGGGTTTCCGCCTGGCTGGAGGCGTCCGTCACCGATGGCGCAGCCTTTAAACATCCATCATCCATCATCCACCCATTCATCCTTTAGCGCATCTGCCTGCTCGAGGAACAGTCATCCACCAGTGCCCAGCCAGCCACCGTGCCCATTAAAAGCGCCAACGTGCAAGGTGGGGCCCGAGCTCATCTACAAACGGCACCATTTTTAGGAAAGATGATTTCGAAGAAGCTTTCCAGCTTTCCAATTTCTCTGGTAATTGCAGGTTCGTTCTGACACCATGTTATTTGAGATATTGATATATTGCCGTGACGTTCGCCCATCCTATACTGTACATGGAACAAGCAGCCATGTCGGTCCTTTCATAGCTTTAGCATCAGCAGGAAACAAGGCTTGTTCGATAACGTCCGGGCTTCCAGGACGACAGAAACGAAGCATGTTAGCAATTACTCGGGGATAATACTCGGATATTTGGTTGCAAACTCACTACATTGCAATATTGCTTGGCAGTTCTTTATTGCCGGCCCTCTAGGGCTGACCATTAGACCCCTTTTTATTTCCAATCTCCCTCCACGGACTAGGAACCCATTCAGGAAAATGTCTTTTTAAACAATGGAAGGGATGGAAATCAGAAATCCCATCCACCACTTGCCTGGTGGTAATTACACGCTCAACGCTTAACATGATCCACAGGCAGTTAGATCTATTAATAATAATAAAAAAATTAAATAAACTTTGTGAGCTCATGCCTTCAATTCAAAGTTTAAAGAGTAAGCTTATTATAAGCGTTTATTACATAACTGAATCGTAACATTTTAGAACCGTAACCGCCCACAAAAGTTCACATTTACGTGACCGTGTGTCACGTCCGATGTAACCGTTTCCTGACCTCCCCCAACCCAGTGCCTTGACAAAATCAAGCAGCGTTTGTACTTGTAAACATGATAAAAATGGGTGAGCAAACAGCTTCAGGAGACAAAATACAGACACCACCAGCCTCACGGTCTATAGAATCGCTCTGGCTTTGAAAAGACGGCGTTTGATGCTGCTTAAAAGAATTAAATCTGCTAACTTTGTCAGGAACGGAACTCCTTTCGCCACCTGAGAACTAAACCACCGTGAGGAATCCGAAGATTAGGAAAAAAAAATCACGAGTGTCCGGTGCTCAGCTCAGGTTTAAACCAGGCACAGTAACGACAAAAATAAAATAAATCAATCAATCAATGCCAGTTTAGAGACACCATTTAACCCAACACGCATGTCTGTAGACTGTGGGAGGAAACCGGGGTACCCAGAGTAAACACACACAGACGCTGGGGAGGACATGCAGACCCCACACAGAAAGGACCCTCTCCCAGGGCTCCACCCTAGGACTGAACCCGGGACCTGCTTGCTGTGGCGGCGGTGCCACCCACCGAGCCAAGGTGCTTGCCCCCTTTTTGGTACCGCGCTAAAAGGGTGCCCTGTGACTTTTGACTCACCCTGCACATTAGGAATAACGATCTACGCTGCCAAAGTATCGGGTAATTGAACAAAAAATATCAAGGCTCACCTATTTGACTAAATATCACACACCTGTCTCTCCGTTTCTGTTCGGTGGAAATCTTCTCTCCTTGGCCCACCCGTTTTTTGGACCATTGGTCAGGTAAAAATGTACGGCTCACTTCCACGCTCAGTGCAGTAAACGTCTGCTCTTAAGAAAATCGGTGTAAACGTGAAAGCGCTAGGACGCCCTCAGTTCAATTCTGTCCCAGAGGTAAGAGCCACCTGCCAAAAATCGCCAGTTCTGGAGGACCTGGGTGCGAATCCAGGACTAGGAGTGCAACGGGACCGTCAGGTTCGGCTCTTACGGGACAGTCTGGCACGCCCATTTAACGGCAGGATAAGCTTAAACCGTAAAACCTTATACTCATGATTACATTTACTCTAGACTTGCGGAATCACCGGAAACCCAATACAGCAAATGACCCCTTTTAAAACAGATTAACGTTCCCCGTTTGGCAATCAAACCACAGCCACCGGGAGGGACTTAAACACTTTGAACACGGCTCCTAGCGAGTTCGACTCCTAACGAGTCCCAGCAACAAACGGCGTGCTTAGCGCATCGCTCCTGCAGCCGCAAACACTACTGCACACTCTGGAAAGGGTTTCTGGAGGAAGGCCGCGATAACGCCACTCACTGCCAGTCCGCAGAGAGCTACTACAGCTTACTTTGTCAAAACAGCTCTGCGTCAGAGTTGGCTTGTTTTAGAGGCGCTGAATATTTCATGAATACGCGGATAAAATTATGAAAGGATTCCTGCGAGGCCGTGACAGGAGCTTTACCCAGTCAGGAGAGGGATCGCATAAGACCTTACTTCCCCCCCCCCCCAAAGTGTCTGATGCGCCATCTAGTATTTGGTTCGACGCCAAGACGTTTTAAGTGCCTTCGCGGCGGTGATCGTGGACCGTGTGATCTCAGGCTGTCAGCTGCCAAAACTAGCCAGTGACACAGATGCTTTGTGTGAATCGGCACCGGAAACAAAGCACAGAATCACCATGGAATACTTTAGAGTCCCACTGGAATATTTCTGTTTCACCAGTTCTACGTCGATTTCTCTCATTTTGCCCAAATCCTCAATGTTTGACAGCCAAACGCTCTTTGCCTCCCTCACACACACACGCACACACGACGAAACCTGCCCGAGTTTTCCGGGAGAACATTATTCTCCCTCCACAAATGATGCAGAGACACAGAGGAATTCTCAAGCCCTGCTGTTTCACCAGACACTCGGACCCAGTCGGCTGGCCACAAAGATTCTGGCCTTACCAAAACACCTGTATGTGAAGATCTTTAAACCCCACTTCTTACCAGAGTATTGTTGCGGACCATGCGAGCCCCTTTAAAAGCACTTCCAGCAGCATAAAGCGCCACGTTCCGAAGCACAAAATCATCTCACACTGGTTTCTTGAACTTGATAAGCAGTTCACTGTGCTTAAACGCCCCACACAGCACCTTATTTAAGGCACATCTGAAGGCATGAGGGGTCCCAACCCAATACTAGCATTTAGGAGACGTCCTTAGAGAGCGACTTACAACTCGTACGGTCTTAATTCAATTTTATTTGTATAGCGCTTTTTACAATAAACATTGCCACAAATTGGATTCTATTGTCCCTAAATGAGCCAAACGGCGACAGTTCAAGCGATGGTGAGTTAAGGGCCTTGCTTAAGGACTCAACTGTGGCAGTTTGGCAGGGGTGGGATTTAAATCCTGGCCCATCGGGTTCCGAGTCCAGTACCTTAACCGCTAGGCCACCATAATCCCAAAGCCCGGGACGTCCACATATCTGGAAAAGTCATACAAGTCAAGTTTTGCATTTATTTATTTGCCATAGAATGAAGACAACACTTTAAGGCATCTTAAAAAATAAAAAAAAAATTCATTCGATTCATTGGAAATGTATTTATGTAACATGTATTGTTTTTAAACTTATAAATACAAAACAAAAGTGAAAAGAAGAGGAATTCGTTTAATCACAACTACGTAGAAATACGTGTTTAGGCTGCTCTGGTCAAATAGGCACCTTCTTTTAAATAAAAAATAAAAAACAAAACCTTTGCAGGAAACCAGTTTTAATACATTTGCCAGTCATTCCTATTCGAGACATTTCTAAGACGTTTCATAATCGCATTCCGAGGTCGATCGATACGGTCGGTGTCTGATCATTAACATATTCGCGTCCTTTTACGCTCTTGTAATGCAAATAATAAAAGTATTTCCATACGTAAATGCATCAGAGCTGCGTTCAGACGGCTGAAAAAAAAAAAAAAAAAAGTGATGGATGAGTGACTGAAGCGACCCGATACTTTTGTTTAAAGGAAGATAAAACCTACATTGGCGGACGATATTAGAAACGACACGAAAGATCAGCCAGAGTTTATAGAGTTACAGGTTAAAGATTGTATACATATAGTATACAGAATATACAGAATATTTCATGGCAAACAAAGAAGTACTACTTACAATAGGACGGGTGCATCCACTTACAAACACTACAGCTTGATACAATAAGGAGAGGAAAGTCCTGCCCAAAACAAGACGAACTTCAAGGTAGAACATGAGTTTAAAAAGTTAGAGACACTGATTATGAAACCCTACTTTATTCTAATTTTAAGAGTGCTCAGAACACCCCATCGTGTTAGACATACCGGCTTCTCGGCGTGTGAGACCTGAATTATTTGAATCAGCATTTTAACTTTGCGTGTCAGTTTGACAACATGGGGGGAGGGGGACACTCGCAGGAACGTCCATCAGTTCCAAATCTCCTTAAAAAGAAAAAAATAAATGATCTTTTAGAGGTTTCTGATTTTAAGAAAACGAATGCGCTCCCACGAGCTACGATGAATTAATCAAGTTACAAAATGCACTTTGTTGTTATTTTTTGCCATCTATTTTCGAGTAGACCAAAAGCGCTGGCAACAGCAACTGTAGAATGAGCTCTTCTGGCTGGAAGCATGCCTGAACTGGATGAAAGTAGAGCAGGAATGATGAATGCTGTATGACAGTTCAACCACCTGAAATTAGGAACCTCTGTTTCAGCCTTCACACTGGAGCCTAAACAACACCGGGGTTGGCGAGGCACGATTGATGAATCAAGCCAGTGATAAATGGCCGTTGCTTAGACTTTGGCAGAGAAACGCACCGCGAAAAATAAAGAAATAGACGGTTAGATGCGGAGGAGCCATAAATAAGCCGTGATAAATCGAGATAAGAGTCCAAAATCTTTACAGGACCGGTTTTTCCACCAGCAAAATGCTCCAAAGTTGCCTCACAAAGCAGAAGGTTTTATAAACAGATTTAAATCAGATCGTTTACCTAGCTGTGCAGCAGCTGCCACTCAGTCGGTTATTTTTGTATTTTTTTTATATTTCAGTAAAAGCATTAACAGCAATCTGAGTGCAGTTATGACTGTTCGGCCATCAGTAAGCATTAGTTGCTGATCAGGATCACCGTGGGAACGGAGCTCAGCAACAAAAACAAGGTAGAATGCACTCCGGAGAGGGCATAGGGCCATAACATTAGCGTCACACGCTTACTAGCTCACAGAATCTCATTTTTGCACATGCTCTTAACCGGAACGCTTTTCTGCTCCGAACCGTACAAGGGAGCCAGAGTGTCGGACAGTGTAGGGAGCCTTGGAGCTTCTCCACAGTCAGAGTGACCAGGGTAGTCGTTCGTGCAGGGTTTAATGACGCACGTTAATATTGTAATATTTGTCAGCCTCAGGGATTGTCAGGCGTACCCAAAGGACATGGAGAGAACATACCAAACGCCACCCAGAGTAACGGAGGGAAATGTATAGCTTGGTGCGAATTCGTTACATTATCCAGCTATAACGTACAGGTTATTTTAATGCCCTACCCCCATAACAGAAGATGGTTTTATTCTGAACCTGTAGTTCACAGTATCACAACATCCTACCAAAAGAGGTCCAGTCGCTTTTTGAGTCTTGGTCCTCCCAAGATTTTTAAGGAGTTTTTTTCCCCCTTGTCGCCCTAGGCTAGGCTGTTGTAATGCTGCTTTAAGATTGAGACAAAGCTCCACTGTAAAAAAATAAAAATAAAAAAATTAAGCGCTACAGAAATAACTATGACTAGTTAATGCTATGTAAATCAACATTCGTGAAAATAATGTACATTTTATATATGTAAACAAAACGTCAAAGCACGACGATTATGGCAGTACAAATACACATGCCAAACCTTTTTTTTTTTTTTTTTTTTTTTAACTTCACCAGGTGTTGACATTACAGCACCCGGAGACAAAATACCGATTATCATGTATAATCAACAACATTGATCGGACGGTCGTTAAACTTTGCTAACTGCATGCAGGAACCAGGTGGCCGTAAGAAATCGTGTAAATAGGCTCCCGCTTCAGAAGTGTTCATTGTCTGAAGCACTTTCCAGATAAGAATCGACTCCATGCGTTTACAAACAATAAACCTGGCAGAATGTTGCATTGTGTGTACTGCATGCAATCATTGAACAAATGCAACGTTGTTATATCCATAAATAAGATCCAATCATAGCCAAGGAATGCGCCAACAACGCTGATACAGGAAACAGTCTTAGACGAGCGGACTTGTGTGTGAACAGTGTGTGTGTGTGTGTTAAGAACGACAGACCTTCTCCCTTTACAATAAAAAGCAATCGGTTCTTGTGTTTATAGTTTAAATACTGCAGAAACGATTGACGCAGGAGTGAACGTGTAAATGGCAGACCTGCTGTTTATTGGCTCACTGGTCTACGAAGGCTAAATTGTTTGTGCAAGTGGTATCCATTACTGTGGTTCGGGGGCCCCCATGTTGGAAAGAACATTCAGCAGTGGGTGGATCTCAACCAGAGCGGCTTACGACTGAATTCATCTGAATAAATCCAAATATCTAAGGGTTAAAGGCCTTGCTCAAGGGCCCAACATTGGAACTGGAACTTGAAGCCTCATTCCTGGCCAGTACTTTAACCGCTGGCCTCCGACATCATAATATGCGTGTAAATTGTTTGATGTGGTACTTAAACCCTTAATTATTACCCAATAAGTAGCCTACAGGGTATCTAAAAGGCGCGAGTCTTAACGTGCGAGTTCGTATTCTGACAGATTAGGCATTTAAGAAAGGAAGAACGATTTGAAGTAATTAGACTCGTCGAAAATAGGAAGCACGTGTGGAGAGAAGTTTATAAAATGTTAGTGTCGGTGCATTCCTGCGGCGTGGAAAGTCATTATTCCTGGCATCATTAGCCGCGCACGTGTTTGCTGACCCGAGTGAAATGGCTACAGTTGTGTACTGAAAAGAAAAACAGACGTATTAAGCAAGGTCTGTAAATAAAAGATGACGTCGTGCCATTTGCCCTCAACGCTCTAGGACGGACAAGTTTGGGCAGAATTAGGGAAAAGGATCCAGTTTAGTAAACGGGGGCCCTCATCCACAACTCGTATGGTCTCACAGTCCAAGGAATTGTCGGCTAAAGGCCTTGCTCAAGGAGCCAACAGGTGAAGCACGGCAAAGGTGGGATTTGAAGCCCTGAAGGTTCGTTCCCTAAACTGTTAGGTCACCAGCGTCTCAGGGGTTTTCTTTCTGAAACCGTAAATCGTGGGACAAACCTTACTGCTGCTTACGTACATGTAGACACAGGTCACTTTATTAGAGACACCCACGGCCTCTTAGGCCCTTGAGAATCATACCAATTCATTGTGGTGTAGATTCCACTCGGTGTGGAATTCATTAAGCATTACTGATGTGTGGACAGGTAGCTTCTCAAAGCTAATACAAATTAGAAAGAGGTAGCGAAAATGTCCTACAGTCCATTCGAGCTGGTCCCAAATGTACAAAATTAAGGTCCGGAGACTGTGAAAGCCACACCTCCACCTGCCTGACCTGTTAAACCTGACGGAAAGGTTCATCGATTCATGCTGCAACAGAAGTCTGGATTCATCTGACCAGACTACTCGGTGATCCCATTTTTTAGCTCTTTGATCAAACGGAGTCTCGTTTTCCTGTTTGGTACTCGAACCAGTCGCCTGTTGTTGCAGCCCATCTGAGCCAAGGAATGACGACCCTGGAGCAACGATCATCACAACGATTCTTGACATTGTCCTCTGCCCTGCTTTCATCGAGGAGTCGTTTTATATCCATAGGATTCCTTTTCATTTAAAGTTTTCGGGACCGTAGTACGAGGAAACTCTTGGCCCCGGATAGACCACGCGCTGACCACGCCTTACTGTCGGAGCGGATTCACAATGAAAATGAAACGGATACGCAGAAAGCTTGGTCGCTTAACTTTCGGGGTCATGGGTTTAAATTAAAAACAGGAAAGGATCGATCGTCAAAGGGCGGGTGTCTCTAATAAAAAGGCCAGACCAGGGCATGCATTTGACAAAATGTTTCTCTCCTTTTTTTCTCCATTCATGGACCGAAAAAAACAAAAACAAAAAAACAAACATGATAGGTTGGTGAAAGATTAAAAACAATGAATTAAAGGGACGGAGCCTGTTTTTTGGTTGTCCCCTTAGATCAAGCATCAGTGGCTGGAGTTTTTTTTTGTTTTTTGTTTTTTTAAATCACTCCCCAGTAAAGACTCGGATGGATCTGAGGTCTGCACGGGTCTGATCATTTTATTTCCCTCCACCCCTCTGCCTTGTACTACTTTTCTACGCTGGAGCTCGTCTGAGCTTTACCGGCTTTAGAAAATGCCACTCTTGCGCCTTTGAAGTGTTACTTTCCCGTCAGAGTCGAACCCGTTCGGCAGGCGCCGGAGGCAGAGAAGCTTAAGAAGGCCTTAAATCGTGATGCACCAGCGACAGGGATTGGGACAGCGGGTTCGTCCTGCGTAATAGCATTAACGCTCGGCTCCTGCGAAGGTGCTCAAGGACGACCTGGAGTGTACGCATCTTCCCTGCCGAGCGTGTAACGCGAGATGACATTACAGGCCACGGGAGGGACTGTGTACCCTGTATGCACCCCACCCCAAACCCCAACCCACCCCCACCATCCCTACGAGCTGAATTTCGTAGGTATTAAAACACGATGCTCCGCCGGCGCGGATTTATTTAAACAGGGTGATTGGGAGAGCGCTGGCGATTAGCGGACATGAATAAAAGCCCACTTGGCCTGAAGACGCGAGAGGCCTCGGTAAGACGCGAGATGAAGCACGCCGTTGCTGGGAAGAACAGAAGGCATCGATTGGCGCGCCTGCCAATAAAGCAACACGTGCTTCCTAAACTGATGGCTGTTAAGTAGGTCAGGAGAGTGCCACGCTTCCTCACGGTACAGCCCTGCTGCTGCTGCTGCTGCTGCTGCTGCTGCATCCCGAAACCGTTTTTTCAAAAACACTCAATCTTTGTCCTTCTGCTATCCCGTTCCGACCCTCCCTCCTGAATTAGGCGCAGTAATTGCATTTTTAACATTCGTAACAGCCCTAGCACATCCCCCGAGCGTTTAGGAGGCGCTCGGGCTAAACTTGTTAAGAGCCTTGATTATTCTGCCTTCCTCGGAGCATTCCTGCGCCGTGCGGCAAAGAGCAAATCTGTTCCAGGCCGATCCGAGAGACGTTAGAGCCAGGCTGTAAAATAGCGACTTCATTTAGGCGCGTTCGTGCGGTTTATTTGTGAATATTGGCTAACAGCGCAGTGTGAGGACGGCGGCGGATTTATTTTTCCCCCCATTTTTTATTTAAGCCGCGCTTTCGGAGTTTACTGGAGGATAACTCGATAACTGTCAGTGTATTTAATCATGCACGTTTAGAGCATGATTAAAACGGGCTAAAACATGCGAGTCTCGCTCAAACGCTCAACAGGGCAGCTCTGTGGTCGTGGGATTTGAACCCCCTATTGAGAACTTTAACATCAAGTTATTTAGCGGACATTGAAGTCATTGAGGGTTAAGAGTGTTGCTCAAGAGGGTTATAGTCAACAGTCCAGTAGCTCAACAACTGCCCAAATGTCAGCAGCATACTCAGATCTAGAAATAAAAGTAAGGGGAAAAAAAAAAAAAAAAAACGTATTTTACTCCAGTATTCAGATTTCTCATAGCATTTATACCAGTTATCCGATTATATAACGTGCGTAAGGGTTGCCAGGTCTCCGTTTTTCAAAAGACAAGGCTTTTCTGGCCTAATTGTCCATTGCATTTTGGCCTTCTTCTTCGCTATAATCAATAAACCCACCAATTAAATCACCAGAGTTAGTTAAAGGCGGTGAAAACAGCTACTGAACTCCTTGGGGAGACTGAAACACAGCATCTGGTCGAAAGTAATCCTAGACCTTCCTCAAAGTCGGTTGGGATGAAGGTTCAACCCTTCATCATGTTAAAAAATAAAATAAATAAAAGGTCTGATCCAAATCGCACATCCAGGGAAGGAAAAAAAAAAAACAAGTATCAGCTTTGTAAACAGATCCTATACAAAAATGGTGTTTGATAAACAGGGTCCCAATTAAATAGCTGTTAATGAGTTGTTAACATTTCTGGTGAATCTCTATAATTGAAGAGGTCTGTCTAAAACAGAATTAAAACAAACAGAAATGCAAGACTGATAATCACGAGTAACTATGTCCATTTTGACCCTCTGTAGACCCAAACGTTGGGTGAATCCTGCTCAAATGGAAGGGAAAATGAACTGGAACCAGCAGGCATCATGAACGCAAATGACATCATCAAGAAACGAAGCCTCGTGTTTACGTCGTTTCAAATCGCTCGTGGTGATCTATAATGTTTTCTTATCATTTTTAGGATGGAACACTAAATCCTGTAGAGTCGGTGCTCGAATTTTGTCACTCACAAATAACCAAGACATGATTACCACCTCCCCCCTCCCAAAAATAAATAAATAAATAAATAAAATAAAGCCCCTCCCACACACACTAAGCCACAGTGGTGTAGTGTAACATTTCGGACACAGAATTCAGCCAGTCACCTTTATCCAGCAGTTTCTTTAACGTTTTACGTTTTTTTGGTGGGAGTCCAGACGCTGGTCTCTGTCAAGAGGACGGTTATTAAGGGTGGTATGAACGTGCAGCACGTAGGGTTGGTCGTACACTAATGCAGGGAGCCGGGCTTGAAGCAGACGGGTAACAAAGTGGGTCACGCTGTGAGGGGGAGTTTTGTTAGCATGCTTTGGCTCCTCTGGGTCCATTAGAGCGAAGACTCGCTGCAGCTCCGCTATGATGAAACATTTCTAGCCTGATGGCAACGGCCTCTTTTTCCAGATAACGATGTCCCTTTGGTGTCAGAAAGCGGTTAGAGGGGGACTGAGGTAAAGTAAATAATACATTACGGACTTCCTTCGAACCGGCTGAGCACACTCCACGACCAACGGCGGCATTATCATCATGAGAGACCATACTCCGGAGTAGCGTATATGATCTCATAACGGTGCTTCCACACACAGGGGGCACCTTCGCCGCACGCGCCCCTTTTTCAGGTGCTTAGAAGGAAATGCGTTGTCACGGCGCCCGTTGCGTGTCCTGACATTGACAGCCAGGTGCCACGAACAAGAAACGCACCGTTATGGACTGGAACCTCATCGTCTTTAGGACAAATACAGGTTCTGTTTGGGAACGATGCCCATGTGGGGGGGGGGGTGTCACTGCCTATGACCGTCAACCCAAGCGGTGATACAAGGGACACCAGCAGCTCGGATATGTGCAGGGCATCCTATTCCTCTCCTGGCAGGGCAGGCATTTTTCAGCAGGATAACGCTCTCCCGGTGACCGGTCACCAGATTTATTACCAATCGATGATTTATGGGACCAGCTGGGACAAAGCTTTAGCAAGACCTACAGGCTGGGCCTCAGCATCCGTGGTTAAAAACGTGTGACAGGATGCCTCCTTGAACCCTAAACCCTGTGGTAGCCAAGTGGTTAAGATACCAGACTCCGGACCTAGTGGGTCTGGGTTCAAATCCCACCTATGCCAATGCTGCCACAGTTGGGTCCCTGAGCGAGGCCGGAGTTGTAAGTCACTCTGGATAAGATCGTCTGCTGAATGGCATAAAGGTGTACCTCCGCCATCGACCCAATCACATCCTGTATCCAGGCTAGAGGCGGCCTAACAGGGTAACTAGAGCCTCCTTTCAAAAAGTCTAAATTTCCCCCAATGAACTTATCCTTTCACCCGAATACTATACTCGCTCACAAATATCGCCATCGCACACCGACACAACGTTATCAGATCTTAACAACTTTGGTTAAATAAGCGCATGACAGAAGCAATGACTAGAAGGTGCCTTAAAATAATAATTACAAATAAATAAATAAATGGAAACACACGGGTGGTTTAGTACATCAAATATCACATGTCAAAACTTTAACTTAACTTTAAAAACGATTCTAAAACAACAACAGCATGGACATAAACAACGGACCATCGAAGTCAACGGTCCAGTACCACAACAGTTCCCCTTCCCCAGGAGTTACAGCTGCACTCACTATATCAGGAACCAACAGTCTAACCATCCCTATGTGGTTCCTTTGGTCGTCTCGGGTCCCTTTGATATGGGTGTAAGCGTTACATTTATACATTAAAAAAAAAAAAACAGGATCACAGACGGCTGAAAGATTTGAATAGAACCCTAATTCTATATTCGAAGATTTAATGGTACGACAGCTGTGATTAACAGATTAGCCGTGACGACCGATTTACCCCGAGCGGCCTGATCTCACTGTTCGGAGGGTTAGTTTGAACCTGACGGCTTGTCCCGACTCGCCCCAACTGCTGTCTCTGCTAGTTCCTGTTTCCTGAGGCTTTGTTTTCAGAGTTAAAGCACACTACGGTTCTTATAGCACCACCCCCCCCCTTTATTTTGTTGATCTCGGGCTGTTCCGAGATCATTAACCGCTTCAAACTTCCAGGAGGTCGTTGAGGTGAATTTGCATTTTAGGTCTGCGGCAGTAACCGGGACCAGAATCCTGCCCCTAATACCACCCCTGCTCTGGATGGCGTCTGGCGGGGCGCCGATGCCGAAACGTGCAGTTTTGCTGATCTCGGTCACCCTGCTGTTTAAAAAAAAAAAAAAAAAAAAAAGGGGGGTGGTTGTATTTGGACCTGGCTTTCTTCGTTCTAACGTTCGCTCGCTCTCGTAGATCTCCCGTGTTTACACAACAACCTGACACAGATTTAGATTCTGCGTCTCTCACCCCGCTGTGTCCGTGCGGCTCCCAAAAAAAAAAAAAAAAAAACGTGTGTTACGCGTGCTTAGACGGAAAGCTTAGTTAAAATCTCCAGTCTGGCTCAATTCTAACCTTAAGTGGCCTTACAAGGAAAACACCATATATTACTCTGCTAAGGCGACGCTGCTTTTTCTCAGCATTCGAACGAAACGTCGTACGAAGTGTGTTTAAAAAAAAAAAAAACACTGTCTGAGAGAAGAACTAAGCAGAGACATCGTTAAACACTGCGTGTTTGTTACACTTCTTCGTGGAAAAACCCTGTTTTCAGGACTATACGGACCTGCCTTCTTACTTTCCTTTATCGTCTTCTTTTTCTTCTTTGCCAATTTAGCAACACATTTTAATTTGCGCCCCATTTGCTCATCAGCTTGCACACGTGCCAGGCTTTCTGAATTCTAACTTAAAAACATGACTTGCGTATAGATTATATTAACTTTATATTGATTATATTAACTATTGGCGTGTTTTGGTATTGCTTCCGGATTTATAACTTACATTTAGAGTAATCAGTTACACTAACAAGCACGTCTTAGGACTGTGGGAGGAAACTGGAGCACCCGGAGTAAACCCATGCAGACACGGGGGACACCACACAGAAAGGACCCAGGCTGCCCCACCCTGGGATCAAACCCTTGCTCATATATCTGTAACACATCTATATAGTTCATATATCCGTCAGATAAGTTCCACACTTTTATACATTAGAAAGTGTTTTATAAGATTATATATATATTTAGCAGACGCCCTTATCCAGAGCCACTTACAATTAATAGCGTCTTACAATCCAAGCAATAATGAGTTAAGGGCCTTGCTCAGGGACCCAGCTGTGGCAGAGGGGGGATTTGAACCCTGGACCTTCCGCCACCAAGCGGGTTCGCATAATTTACCCAAATTTCTTTCATTCATCCATTATTACGTTTCTTTATCAGTTTCCTTGCATTACTTTCCTAAGCCGCCACCGCAGGGACCCGGGTTAGGGTTACGACTGCCTTCGGGCTGGGTCGGGTGCCCCTAAAGGACTGGGGACAGGACGGAGAATGGGGATCATGACCACGGTGCTGAAACCCGTTAGAATTCAAGGATAGCTCTTCATTTTCTTTTTTTTTTCTTTTCTTTTCTTTCTCGTCTCAGTCTTAGAGCTTTAAAACCATGTTTACCATTACAGAGGCAGTTCCTAGACCCTGTTCTGACCCATAAAGCCTTTGTGAACCGTGTGCTTTTCCTTTCTTTTTTCGTTTGGCTCTCCGTTTTTCTTACTTTTGTGCTGAACGAGGAGCGGCGGCCTGAAGAACAGCACGGCGCTCACTACGAAAAACGTTGCGCTAATTCCTAAACAGGACCGTCTTTGTTGTTGTTATTATATTAGAATGACGACGATCAGATCGCTGCTGGAGCCGTTCACATAACAGCCGTTCCAGCGGGAGGATAAGCTTGTATTCCACACAGCTGGATCACGGTCTGCAAGAATGTGAGGCTTTGCCAGTGCAGTTTATACACTTCTACAATTGGCAAGGCCCTTGTGATAACTGCGTGATTATTATTATTATTATTATTATCATCGTTACAGAAAAGTGAAAAATGTGCGTTGGAGCTACAGGGCTTCGTTCTCCGATACGTACGTACGTACACACACACACACACACACACACACACACACACACACACACACACACACACACACACACACAC